>VZTB01001030.1:287558-374544 GCA_013397245.1 Thryothorus ludovicianus
CGGTTCGGGATGCGGTGCCGGTCGGGGCAGCGCGGGGGGAACGGTCCCGGCGTGCGGCGGGGGGGGTGGCCAGCTGCGCCTCTGAGTTCTGAGTTCACTTTACCGGGTGCCGACTTAACACTGGCTTAAGAGAGCCCGTGCTCTGGACCAAATCTTGCGCTATCCCCATTCCCAGAGGACTGTCTGCCTCTTCCCGCTTACTCCACTCCCATGCAATGAAGGCTCAGAAACAGACAGAATTTCTCGCGACAAAGTCTGTTCACGTCCATCAAATCTTGACAATATTTTTACTTTCGTTAAAAAATCAAGATGTTCTTCAAAGTCTAAATAAGTATGGTTTCATCATTTCCTATAGGTGTATATAGAATATTTTTTTCCCCTAATAAGCATTCAAGTACACTTCTTGGAGAATGTCAAGAGGAAAATAAAAAGTTTTATAGCGATATTTTTAAGAAAGTGCTTTTGTTATAGGCAAAAGAGTTGCCATTAGATGAGTTGATAACCTGAGACAATGAGAAACAAAATGAAGGTTAGGATGAGTAGCTTAATAGCTAAGAAAATAAATGGCTGTAAGATCAGAAAGATAAGTTGAGCTGAGTCCATCAAGCAAACAGTGCTTACTTTGGATCTGATGCAAATAGGATGCTAATGGAGGAGAAGGGAAAATGCAGGAAGTCTTGCTATGTGGAGGAAGTCGGCTCAGTGATGGCCTCAAACATTAGGAGAACAAAAAGGACATGGAATATGCATAAAAGTAGAATGTTTAACAAGATATACTCTCTTATTTTAGATACTGCCTAGAAATCAATTATCAATTAAAAGTGTCACAGAATTAACGATATCCCTTGTACCATTTTTGGTTATATAACAAACACTCATTTTCGTTTTGCACACTTCAGATTACTGCACTTACATACTTCCAAAGCTGTCCATAGCTATCCTTATCCCTTGGTAGCACAGGAATCAGTCGATAGTCCCAATGAGAAACCGTATTCTCAGAAAATGCTTCTATTCATGGGCTGTTAGCAAGAGTTTGTTTGCACTAGCACCATGTGACACAGTCACCGTGGTTATGTTACAGAAAGGGTTGGAATAATACACCGCACATCCACGTGAACGTGTGCTCAGTCAACAAAGCCACTCGTAGAAATTAATTTTAAGAAAAATCAGCAACCATGTACTTTTCCATTAGTCCAGTCTTTTTGTTTCCTGCTAGCATGAGCCAAATTTGTTTGTAAAACTGGGCTCTAGAGACTTTTTCCCCCAAGGATTTTGCACTGTGCTTAATCACAGCTATGAAGTCCATCTATAAATGATCTATAAATAATCAAGTTTATTTTTTTTCTGCTTCACTGCACTGGGCTCGAAACAACTGGAAAGCATTCACCTGTAGTAGCCATCTGCCTAACAGAAATATCAGTAGTGTTTTAAACAGTAAGCACATTTTCCTATCTCTGTACCTTTGTCAGACAACATTGCTGATACAGTAGTGTCTTACAGATCAAAAATCATCTGGTGTCAGCTGAGAAAGAAAGTAAACCTTTGACTAACAATAGCTGATACACTCCAGCTATTGCCAATGCTAAGGGTTATCTCAGACTAAAATAAGGATGACTAGTATAACTCTTGAATTTGTCTGTTTAGATACTATTTCACAATGGCTAAATTTTACCATTTCCGTATCCTTGTACATCAAACAAGCAAGGTATTTGTATAGGAAAAATAAATGCGTAAAGACAAGGTAAATATCTGAGAAAGAAAATCCCACTAGCTCCAAAACAAGAACATCCACACGCATCCCAAACCACAGGGCATGTCAGTGTAAAATATCAGTAGCAAGTCTTCCTTTCCAAATTAGCTGAGGACCATGCCACAGCCTTACAGTCCAAACTGAATCACCACTTCTCTTGCCTTTGCAGCAACCAGAGGAGAAAAGATCCACTGGGACTGCTTCCAGCCAAACTGTTACCAGGCACATCAACAGCTGCACTGGGGAGACTTCACTCCCCAAAAGTTAATTCCATCCTAATTCATAAACTAAAGTTAGCATGCATAGTACAACACCATGTCATGTGGTGAAACAGTGATTTCAGAAAAGATGAAGAGAGTACTCATCTGTATTTTAAAGTGGGATACCAACTGTTGAATTTTTCACTATTTTTCATCTAGGTTCCAGAGTAGCTCCCTCATGGAATACCATTGCTCTACAATATCAAGAAGACATTACAGGGAAAGTGAAGTAAAAACTGAGCTCCTATCAGAATCTTATCTTTCAAAAACCCAAGTTTGCCTTAAATAGCCATTTCAACTTTTCAAAAGCCATGTTAAAGGCATATCTTGCTTCTAAGGAGCTACCTTGTCAGCTAGCATGTGCTTAAGGGAGTTTATACTGGAGGTAACAGGCATTTCTGAATCTTAAATCCTTCTGGGAGACAAGGACATCCTTAACACAGCTTCTGGGAGAGGCATCCTGAGAGCAGTGGAAATTATATATCTCAGCAAGAGCACAACATCAAGGGAGTGAACTGAAGGAACGGGGCAGTGATGGGCAAAAGTTATATCTCTCCTACCATTATCAATGATGGGTTTATCTCTTGAGGTCAGAAACAGATTTACATTCGGTGCCATGAGCCACAGAAACTGAGAAGTTTTAAGCAGCCATTAGACACTATGCAATCCTAATCTTTATTTTGTTCCTACTTGAAGGTTTTAGAGAGGACAAACTGTTCAAATCTGGACATACCTTTTGTTTCTAGGCTCTTACCAGGGCATAAGGCCATCAATACTCTGCTCCCAGTGTATCTACCTGTTTGTTTCATTATTTTTATGTCTCTCTTATCTGCCTCTGTGTTTTCTTTGCTGTCCTTTCCCCATTCCACTTAGAATCAAGTCCTTTGTTACTGTCTCTGAGGTTTTCACACAGCATCTAACACAAAACAGTAATGAGAAAGGGTGCATTTATTTATCTTCATATATGTTCAGGTCCATTCCCTGTGTTTCACTTATCTATGATGAATATACAGTTGAGACTATTACATTTGAGAAGAGATGATGACCAGAAAGCATTATCTGTGGCCAAAAACCAGACAAGTCCTTTGTTACTGTCTCTGAGGTTTTCACACAGCATCTAACACAAAACAGTAATGAGAAAGGGTGCATTTATTTATCTTCATATAAGTTCAGGTCCATTCCCTGTGTTTCACTTATCTATGATGAATATACAGTTGGGACTATTACATTTGAGAAGAGATGATGACCAGAAAGCATTATCTGTGGCCACAAACCAGAACAACCCCTAATGATCCAAACTGCAGCTCTCAAATGACAAAGCTGAGGCTAAAACAGTCTTGCCTCTGTGGGCTTCGAGCATCCCTAGGCAGGGATGGGAACATCACCTTTAGTAAGGGCCTTCATATGAAATGGAACTAAGCAGCTCTGCTGAAGCAGGAGTGGCCCATTTTCCTAGGAAATATCTGTCTCAAGATGTGAAGATGTTGGTTTATGTTGTGCCTTCAAAGTTCAAGCTAGAATTAAGATAGTAATGAGGTAAAATATATATGGAATTATTTTTACTATAAGGATTTTTGACAGACAGGCACTGCCTTCATCAACCACACTCCATCTTCTCACAGCTCCCCAGTGTTCAGTGGCACAGGTATGATCTCCTCAGATCAGCCAAGCACTCCCTATCCCCAACTTGGGGACTTGCCTTGCATTTGAGCCCTTGAATTCTCCAGGGCTGCTGGTACAACATCGTTATCCCCACTGCTGGCTTTGTTGGCACTGGCCAGGGAAGAGACTTCCAACTCATGATCACTTTCAAGTCTCTACATGCTCAAGTTATCTTCCAAAAACAAAAGGAGACCCACTACTGAGGACTTACCTCAAGACTGCTGATCATCCAATTTAGGGTCAAACATTAGATTTCTTTCTCTCACATCTTTTTTTTCCTGGATATGGGGAAAATGCATTAAGTAAAGGGCTGTTAGACCTACAGTCCAACAGTATTTATACTCAAATTCAGTATTTATGAATACTCACAAACCGGAAAATTTCAGAATCAAGTTTACAATCAAATTTCAGCCAGAAGATGTTATAGTACTTTCTTTTTAGTCAAATGCTATTGTTAACATTATTTCATTCAGTGCAAAGGATTGTCACTAGGAGTGTGAACCACATAATGAACAAGCCAGGAAACTACAGAATAAGAGCTAGCTGTAAGATTTTCCCTTAAGAAAATTGAATACCATTTTGGATAATTGTCTTTTTTTTTCCTATCTGTCAGAAGTCTTTTTGTGATACTGAATAACTCACTTAAACCAGAACCTGCCTATTAACATTACCTTTGTAATAACAAAGTCTTATCTCATCTGGAATCAGACCTACTGCTACATTGTGTTCTCTTCTTCAGGAAAATAGGCCAACCACTTTGGACTTTTGAATTATGTATTCCTTAGGCATCTGCTTTAACATAAAGGCGAACATTCAACACACAGCTAAAATCACCAAACCTTCCTTCCAGCTCTGCGTTTAGTCTGAAGCTTTTCTTTCTATTCATTGGTACAGGTAATTCCATTCAACACTTTCCTTTAGCTGGCAAGTTAACTGTGTCAGACCGTACGTATCCCATGGGAAGCTGAGTTTTCTCCAGGCAGCAATCCTGCCCTACATTACAATTCTGAGTTTGGTTACTTGACTCAACCACTATCTCCATCTCCATTCCCCAGTTCATCATCTGGAAAAAATCTGATTTGCACAGCTGGGACTAAGCCCAGGTTCTTTCAAATGAGGAGGTGAGGGATGTTGCAGGTTTATTTTCCCCTTTTCTTTTTTTCCTTATTTTCCATTTTCAGGCATTTGGTATGAGGACACTTTTGGACAAGTATGTGTGGTTGCTACTCTCTAAAGTGAAACTGATTGAAACACAGGTAAAATGGCTGGCATTCCAATAACCTGCCATGTCAAATGTAATGGACGCTTCTAGCAGTTTACTATAATTTCTCTTCCCTGTCTCTTATCAAAATAATAGCAAAATAAGGCAACACTTCATGTTGACATAATAAAAGTAACAATACCTTAAAATAGCTTCATGCTACATCATAGGACCATCTGTGAGGAAAAGAATTGTTTTTGGAGTACTTAGGTAGTGTATATTATGCACAGCAGTAGAATCTTTGATGGAAAAGGTAGAAACAGTAAGCAAATGCCAGTAGCAATTTGAATATAATGATATTGTCCTATCTATTACCATTCACACCAATAAAATAAAATAAAGGAGAAGCACCATTTCATGTGAGCAGTTACCTTGCTAAGGATATTAGGAAAGCACAAATGTACTGTATAGTATTTTGATTTATATGACATTAAACTTTTTAAATGAGCAGCATCCCCTTAATGAGGTAGATTTGAAGCCATTATGATCCATTACAACAGTAATAAGTGTCTGATAGTAGAGTCCTCGACATCTTTCTATTAAGATTTCTTGATTTGGTCTGTATCTGGTTTTGTGTTGGTTTTTTTCTAACTGCTTTAAGCAGAAATGCCCCTACCACACCAGTGCCCTAGCTGTCAGATTTGTGATGATGTTAATAAGGTTATATTTTGACAATACTGGTTTAAAAGGCAAATCTGAGGGTTAGGGAACTTCAACCTTAATTTCACAGGGTTCTTTTCTGGGTTGCTTCTACCCTTCTAGTTATCCTACTTCACTGTTTCTGACAAATAAAGCCTTGTTCACCATGACCTTTCTTTCTAGGCACAACAAACAGCACTAATTTTTATTTTGAACTTATCATCACTGCTCCTTTACCGGCCAAATGGGATGCTGTTGAGTGACATGGTGGACTCCACAACTACTACTGGGAGGTAAACACGCTATGAATCTTCAAAGCAGGAAAATATTCTCTTTTTAAATAGATCTCGCTGCACCTGGTAAGAATAATAGCAATAAAATGCATTAGAGAGACACGTGTAAAGAATTTTAGGGTATGCAACTCTATAAGCAAAGTATTTTGTAAGAATGTTCCATTCGGTGCATACAACAGGTTGTGTCAGAGCAGAGGCACAGTACTGAGTCAAAATGCTGGAAATAATTATTATTTCCCAGTAGGTAATATACTCGCCTGTAGAACCGAATATTTATTTGTAAATGTGGTTTGTTGGTGTGACAGCTATAAAGCAGGCTTTAAGAGTTTGCCTAATGACAATTTACATACAACAAAAGTGCATTTGCATAACAGTAAGAAACAAACTTGTAAAAACAAGGAAGTGTGCAGTTAGCTTAAAAGTGTTCCTTTGAGGTGGCACAGTATTTAAATGAAAAATATGATGCATTTCTGTTTTAACTGCATGTTTCCTTCGATTTCTGAGTCCATGTCAACAGTTTTAATTGCATTTTCAAGCAAGTTTGGAGATATGAATTTCCCTTGTCTCTTTTACATCCCAAACTAAAATAGAATGCAAAACTTCAGCACCATTAAAAGAAAAAAAAAAAATTAAGGGAAGTAGGTCCTCAGCAGCTGGAATAATCTCCCTTGGGGAGAGGTGGAAACCTTATTCCATGAGTCACTTAATACTGAATAAACAAAGCACTGGAGAATAAATTGTAAAGTATGAATTTTTTTTATTGTTCATTGACAGAGGGAGGGCTTTTTGACTTAATGGAGCTTTTCCTTTTCTAGAATTCTTTAGTGAGAGAAAGTGTGGACAATATTACAGATACAGTTTATTCCCCATTGTCTCTTTGGCCCTTACTGTCATTGTAATAAAGGCACGAGTAATTTTAGCCTCTGCACACTATGAAGTGTGCAAGATCAAGTCCTCAAGGGCTGCTGAAATTCAGGATCCTCTTAGGCAGTGGCCTTCACTTGTAGTTCCATAGTGGCCAAATTACAGGTCCATAAAAGGTTTTGCACACCTGACTATCACAGGTCCTGCTATTAAATGCTGTTCTTTAGTGACAAAGCTCTGAGGAAGGCAGCTGAGTAAGCTGTGTATGCTGGCATGGCATGCTCTTGGTCTCCAGTGGAATCCAGTGCAATCCAGGACTGATAGAAGGCAACAAATAACCCCTCACAGAGCCTGTCTGTAATCAAGTATAATTATGGAATCACTACCAGTCAGAGCTGCTATAGTCTTGCCTGTAATCAAGAACAGCATTATTGCAACATTTATTACTCTCAAAAGTACTCTGAGATTTATGGGTCCTTGGAAAGAAAAGCATTGTTTGGCAAATCTTTCTATAAGCATTATTTGGCCATAAAGAGAGTCCTTTGTCTGAGAGATCATGCAGTTTCAACGAAGCACATCTATTGGATAATTTCTTCAGATTCTTTTTATTCCTAAATGACAAAAAAGCACACACGTGACTAAAAGAAATTCAAACTTCTACTTGCCAGCCAAGTAGATGTAGACATGCATTATTTCCCTGATGCTCGAGATACAATGTAACCACTACTGGTGGAGATGGAACTTTCCTGGAATAAACAGCAGGAATCAGTGTCATCAGGCAGAAACTGAACTCTTTGATGTAATTGCTCAGTTATTATAAACCCATGATGAAAGGTCTCAAGGGGAACTGTTCCCCTGTAGAGTTATGGCTTTGGCTCTACCAATAGGCAGGAATGTTAAACAGAAAATGTATCTGGAAAACTGATGATATGTAAATAACTCATAAGGAGTCTACAAAAAGGGAGTAATAAAGGCAGTTGACCATGCAAGGGTAGAAGCAGCAATATTTCTTAATTTTGGAAAGAAAAGCAAAAAAGAATTTTTTTGGTGACTTCTTAGCTCACAAGAAGACAGAAGAGAACTGTGTATTCAGAAAGGGGTGTGGATGGGAAAGCGATGGGTGAAGAAAAAGCTTGTTACCTTGGAAAGTTTACCTCAAAGGGTTTGGAAAGCCATTGGTGAAACCACCTCAAAGCTCCCCAGGGAAACAGTGTTTTCTCCTCCAAGTTACACAGGTGATCTGCAGAGTTGATCTGGAGGGCACAGGAGCACAGACTACTCCCCATACCAAGCCGCTGAGGTTAGGAGAGTCAGCTCCTCTGTTTGTGTGCATGGTGACAGTTCTGCCAAATACTTTTCAGATACAACAGCTTTATCAGTGAGAAGGATCTGGGCTGCCCTGCAAAGATAATCCTCCCAGTGGTGTGTCAGCCTCAAAGAAGGGTGTGATTATCATTCCAAAGGAGTGTAATGTGAACCTGTGCCTCCCATTCAGCCAAGTGATGGCTGGATCAAGGAGGCTTCTGCTCTTTGCTAACTCTTTCTTTTGTTTCTTCTCTTCCTTTCATTTTTTTTCTTTCTTCCAGCAAACAACACATCTTCATATTTTCTTTTATTACATTTAAGATGTCCAAAGAGTGAGATGATGTCTCAAGGCACAGTGGTCCTTAGAAATGGATCTCCTACTGGCCCATCAACAGAGTACTAGGGGAATGAATTTCTCATCCTGGGATGCTTGGAAATTTGCTGGCTCTGATTAGCATTTTACAAAGATGGGGTTTCTCTGCCAACAGTCTAGTGGAGCCTTTCACTGTACTTTCAGCTCTTCTAAGCCTGGTGTTTCAAGATTTTGCACCAGCTCTGGCTTGGGACACACAAAGCTCCAGGCCCATGTAGGGGTGACTCGCCCCTTTGATTGAACAGGTCTTAGAGATGGATGTTGTCTTTTAGGTCACTTAAAGAAAAAAAGTCTTCATGTAGTAAAATCAGATGTTTGATCTCCCAAGTCTCCTGAACTCATGTATGCATGTCCATTTGTTGTTGGTTTGTTGTTTTCTGGGGCTTTTCCCCCCCCAGGAAGGACAAGCAAATCGAACAGCAGATGGGAGAATGGTCGCCCTCTAACCAAAGTGAGTGGTGCTGATTCATGGCTTATAATTCAAAACCAAATTATTTGTGTTTATCTGGGTTCTTGTTCTGGTCTTGCAGCAATGATTGAGTTCAGCCAGGAATTTAATACACAAAAAATACAGAAAAGTAAGGCTGACAAAACTCAGGATTAAGAAAATAACTAATGCATGGCAACAGCAAGTCAGTTTGATCTTTAAAACCGGAAAATTTTCTGTACCAAAGTGGCTTTCCTCAGTGCACTCTGCATAAAGGAAGGAGCAGAGGCAGCTGCAACCACCTCAGCTTTAGAGATGGAACTCCCAGTAGTCAGTCTGCAAGAAAACACCTGGCTGGCCTCAACGAACATTATTTTCTAGAATGTTCCCAGAGCTCTGCTGGCAGGGAAATATACCTGCCTTGTAAGGGAGAGCATAAAGAGGCAGTTCTCCAACAGCACATGGTTTGACTTATAAAAGCTTTCCTTACGGGCAGAATTAATTATATATCATAAAGATCTGTTATATATTCTGTTTATACAATTATAAAGCATTATGGTTAATTAGTTGTGGTACAGACTCCCACAGCAGAATCTGGTTAGAGAATAAACAAAATGCTCAGTCAGCTGTGACAGTGGTTAGCAACTCACACTTTCATATCACCTTTAACACTTAACCCTCTTGAAGTGATTTATAAGTTATGTAATCCAGTGGGCTTGACCTTTGTGTATTTGGTCACTTTTTGCTTTAAATTAGAATATGATGATCAGAAATGGCCTGAGATTCTCACACCTTTAAGAAATTAAATTCAAAATATTTTCTAGCCAACTTTATTTCAACTGTTTTCTTACCTATTAGTTACTTGTGTTCCTATTATGTCTGGCATTGTATATACACAAAAAATAAATACTTCTCCATCCCCCTTTTCTGTCGTGATGTAGACAGTTCTGACTGGCAGCAGAATAGGGAATCCTTATTTACATCACTATCCCAAAAGCTGGGGTGAAATCCTGATTGTGAAAAGATATTGACAGAAGTGTGCAATACTACAAAGATTTGTTTTCAAGCTACATTTTTACAGTATTTCAATGTTATGAAATGAGTTGACAATATTAATGTATCAAACCATCTGACATCTTTGAGCTTTTTCACCATCCCATAATTTATCACTGAGTCTTATTGTTGTGCATGAGCTACTACAGGTGTCTGGGAAGAGTAAGTGCTTTTTGAAATCTCATCAGTGTCATATAAGTAGAGTGAAAAAATTAAGTTAGTATTATTTGTGATGTCATGGGATATTGTACCGGTTACTGTGCATGCCCAAAGAGCACTCCTTAAAGGAAAAAAAGCCTTGCAATATTTATAAGAGAAACTGAAGAAAAAAACCCACAAGATAGGAGCAAGAGAGGAAGAATATGGATTTAATATAGACTAGATACTTATACTGTAAAATGTAGCACACAGTAGTTTTAAAAATCTACAAATAAATTAAAACAAGCATTCCCCATTGAAAATGCCACAGCCTGATATCAATTCTGTTTCCTGAATGCATCACGAAAGTAGTGGGATTTGAGATAACTTTTAAGGAAGGCCTCATAGTCTTTTTAAAAGTCTATTTTGGGCATAATTTTCTAGAAGAAAGCTTGAAATATATATATATGAAAGAACTTCTGAGAGACAAAGATGTAAGGGCAAACAAAAATGGCATTGTCAGCTTGGAACAACCAACTGCAGAGTCAGATATGAGACAGGATTATAGATGAGTGCCCCATGGATGATCCTAATTTCTGTTCAGTGGACCTGAAGGGGGGTGAGTGCCAGGAAAGGATACACAGAGAGGCTGATTCAGGAAGGTGATCTTGACTTCAGTGTCTTAGGCTCAAGGGGAAATCAGGTATGGGTAAGGAAAAGTGGAGGAGTTGTATTCTAGGTATGACAGTTGCATTGACAAAATTGGGAGAAATCACCTAGAAAAACACACAAGTGGAATATTAAGAGATTAAAAAAAATTGTTGTGAGGTATCTGTTGAAATTCAGGATGGAGATCTCCCTCAGCTGAAAGAAAGGTTAAGGAATTGGCAATAATTCAAAAAAGAAAACAAGAAAAGAGAAATCAAAAACTCTTTCTATCTTTTCAATGATGATTCAAGAGAGAACAATATTTCTGAGTCACAGTATGATCAATAACATCACAGGCTGTGGAGGTGGAAGGAGTCCTGAGATCTGGTCACATCACTAATAATGACCTCAAAAGAGCTGAGTGGGGGTGAATGCAGCTGAAATTAAAGACAGCTTGGGAAAAGCTGAAGAAAATGGCTTGTCAGAAAGCCATCTGAGGCCATAGTTTCAGGTGATGAATTATATTATTATAAAACTTATAGACAGGAGGAAAACTCAGCAGAAATGTGAGAGAAAAATTTGATCAAATGTAGGATTTAAAAAAATATGGATGAGACAGATATCATTCCATGTATACTGGGATGTTTGTGGAGAGTTACAACAAAGAACATGAAAAAAACACCTACAAATAGAAAATTACAGGATTACTGGTAAAGGAGGAGGAGTAAAATGAAAATCTGATAATAATTGCAGGAAAAGGGATTGGGAGCGAGAGAAGAATGAGGAAGAGTGAATGAATGGAGAAAGAACATGGATTTGTTAATTAGATCTTCTCTTGAAAACGAAAGACCTGATAACATGGATAAGAAGAGGCAGAGGTGTGTGAAGCTGATTTCAGGATAGCATTATTTAAATTAAATGTTTGTATTTATAAATAAAGCATATATTTAGATTTTAAAAATGGAGAAGCTATTACATAATATGAATTAATATGACTGATACGTAAAAATTTATTATGTAATTTGGATCAATGTGACAGATATGTAAATATTTTAAAACTGTTTCTAGTCTCATGCCCGAAGTGTAAATAATACTCAGATGCTTGGACAGTGACAAAAATTTAAATATTATCTTGAATTTGTGTAGGAAATTTTTCAATTTTTCCAACAACTTTCAGAGAGACAGCTTTTGTCTTCTGCCACTCAGGAAATACGTGTCTGTGTAGATGAAAACAAGATGATATTTTCAAAATTGTTGCTCCCTGTCAATAGAAATATTGAGTTTACACAGTGAGATTGTGAAAATAAAATCAGAAATCTGTTCCTGTGCCCTATGCAAGTGGAAGTCCACTTTTGCTGTTAGTGTTTTGCCAGCTCCCAGGCATTTCCCTGTTCCCTCAATTGTCCCATGGATAAACAACCCATAACTGCTGTGTAAATGTCATTATCTACTTATCATTCTTACATTACTATAAATTAAGCTTCTTGCTGCCTAATTTTGGCAGTGACATGATCACATGGAGTAGGGAAGATTTAGAAGTTCACCTTGTCCATCCAATAGTCCAAAAATCTGGAACATATCATCCAGTGGAATTTTAAGTTCCCAGAGAAAACAGCTTTCCTTCTTTCAAGCAGCAAGATTTCAAAGGAAGAATTCTCATTAACAAATTCCCCTCAAACAGTTCATTACATTTAAATTTCTTTATTTTGTTGCTATTTGCCATATGTACAAGCTAACTGTGCTAAACAACGCTAAAAATATCCCACTTTATTCTATGCAAATAAAGAATTTTAATTGGCATTAGTCTCACAGAAACTCTCAAGTGCTTAAATAGCTGTACAGGAGGGACTTTGCCACTATGTAAAAATAATTATAAAGTTTATGAGAGCAAAGGTCCCATTGTCTGAGCTTTTGCAGTAGTAATGTATTTAGAAACAGTAATATGCACATGGGTGGGATCACTTTGGTCCTCTGAGACATTGGATGTATTGGATTCGATGTGTGGAATGGACATTGCTGTGACACCAGAGCACCACGTTAATACACACCTCTCGCTTTCCAAGGTTTACATTAGGCAGGTGGGCTTTTAGTATTCGTGTGTTGGCTTTGAGTGTGTGCCCATAGTCCAACGCCATCTCTCTGAGGATGCCTTGGTGTTTGGAAAATGCCGGCCTGGCCCAGAGCTGGCTCAGCCCTTGGCAGCCCAGCTCTATCCCCCAGCTTGCGTGGGCTCTTGGAGCCTCTGGCGCGCAGCCTGGCAGCCACAGATGTAAAAATAACTTTGTTTCCCTCCCACTGCCTTTCCACCCCAGTGCAGAGGGAAGGGAAGGATATTTAGTGCTCAAGCGACAGAGAGTTCAGGTAATAATAGCATTTAAGGAATAAATTATGAAGATATGCATATTTCAGGCAGTTCCAACCTGCCCCTAAATTACAGCCTGTAGTGCATCACTCCCCTACACACTTGGTAGAAAAGTACTCCTCTGAGCCTACATATAAACTAAAATTTAGCATGTTCAAAAGTAGCATAAATTAAAAGTACAGAAAAAGCTGTTATAAGACATTTAGGTTTATCTTGAAACCACCATTTTCTTTCAAGATGTGTAGCATAGTCACAAGCACACAGCAGCAGATCCAAGAAACATCATCCTCCAACATTCCAGTGTTTATGGGTGTGCCTTAATTAAAAGTATTCTGCCAAACAAGGAAACCTGAATCTTAGGAGAAAAACTTTGATTATACAAGGACACTATTACAAATTCATACAGATTCATGAGAGAAAAGGACTTGCTTATTGTATTTACATGTCAGACTTCTAAGAAAAATGAAGTTAGTTGATGTGCCAAATTCTGTTATATATCAGCAGTTTGGAAAGAGAAAGCTTGATTTCAATCTACTGCTATCCTATAAATAATAATGATACATCAAAAGTCTGGTGAAGTCCATCGCTTATTTGAGAAACAAACTTCTACAAGAAATTAATTGGATAATAAGAGTCAGAATTATGAGTTAATTTTTGTATCCACATATCTTATTTTCTTCCTGAGTTATTGAGTGTGTGACATACATAGACAAAATGTGTAGCTATTCATACCAATAAAACATGTCAATGGATTTTCTATGAGATGCCTTTTCCTGTTTTTCCAAATCAATCCTAAATGGTTCAAACTATATATGATTTCTTGGAAGATGTCTGGTTATAGTGGTACTGGCATGTTTTCTCTGGAAAGACAAGGAAGTTCCACCTAAGGCAATTCTGCCCTTTTGAAATGTTCATTTTTGAGTACACTTATTGCTGATAGTACACTCTATAGTCGTCCCACTGCTTTTTTTTTTCTGAACAGATATTTCCTGTCTCTCAGACAATATATTGACATTATTTTGCACTTTTTGTGCAAGACAAATACTGGTCTACAGACAGTGGGCAAGCATGGATTATCAATGGGAGCACAGTGTTTGCTGTATCACAAAGAAAGTCATCTCTTCCTTCACTGGTCTTTTTACAATCACATCTAGAAGATCAGAGAGAGCTTTATCATGGTCCCTTCCTTGCCTTGGAAAAAGCCCTTCAAAGGTCCACCCACCTGGCCTCACTCCCCTTCTACCTGTCCTGGAACAATGTTTCAGTCTTGAAATAAAATACTTCACATTAAATTATTTGCTTAAAACTCACATGACATGTGTGGGTTGACACACGTGGATCCACAGCTGCAAGATAAGGTTAGACTTCACAGAAGCTATCAAGGTTGATTTCAGAGGAGTGTTGCAAGAGGCAGAAGTTTGCTTTTCTAATGTAGGAAAATCAGAATAAAATTCATCTTTGCAATGGGGCATGCTCCATAAGTACTTGTTAATACTGAGATGGCCTTCTAATTATTTTCTTGATGAAGCTATGTCTCCTTTTCACAATTAACTCTCAAATAAGTCAGACAGATCATAAATACAGAATCTACACATTGTAAGTGAAGAAATTAGCTATGACACTACCAGAATAGCACAGTGGAACTGAAGGACTAACCTGCTCCATGGTTTTTGGGAAATCCATCACTGATATGGAGTTGAGGCACAGCACAAGCCCTTTGCCCAGCACATTAGCAGAGCAGTGCTGTGTTCCAGCTTGTGCTCCATCAGTGCCATGTGTTCCTGGAGGACAAGCACAGGGAGAAACTGCCTGGGCTTCTCTCTCCCTGCTGGAGGGCAGGGTTCCCCCTCACCAACCACGGAATGGTCTGGGCTGGCATGCAAGGACACACCAGAATAGAAAGGATCATTTCTGGAAAGAGTAGGGAGTCAGAAAGTATTCCTCCAAGCAGCACAGCTCACCCAGCTGATGCAGCACCATCTTTCTGCAACGGAAATGAATTTAAAAATTCTTCCTTACCTCTCTGGCAGCAGCTTTTACCCTGATAAGAGCAGCTGCATGTCACCTGTTATCAAGAGAGTAGTTGCTAGCCAGAAGACCTGTGTTACTTCTTTCTGGTTTAAAGTTTTAATTTTCACCTGCAGTGGAGAGATAAAATGAATTCCAGTTTAGCTTGACAATCCTGCCTGCACAGGTGTGCTGTAAGAATACCACTGTGGGGTTCAGCTGGGTGAATGTTTTAGATGACTACAGTAATTATCAAAAGTGCTGGGTTTCGTTTCCCCCCCACTATAATCTGCATCAGATTTGCCAGATAGTTTCAGCTGGCTTTTTTACCTAGATAAATAAAGCTGCAGGAGGAAACTAAAGGGCTTGGTGCCTCCTTCAATGCAATACCTGGCACTGGAATAACGCAGAACTTGGGAGCTGTATGGCCAAGACTTTCCTCTTCATGAGATTATTTGAATTGAACTTTTTAATTTCCTACTTAAAATAGTCCTTTAATTACCATGTTATATTCCTTTCTGGGGTGAGGTCCCCCGTCCCTGCTCCTGATACTGGTGTATTCTGTGCCTGTGAGTAAACATCAGGGTGGAGCAGCACCTCTGAGAGCAGGGCACAGGAAAGGGGAGGAGGAGCTCCAGGTCATCACCCTGAAAGTGTCCAGCTGCAAGCTCCTCTGCCCTCCTCAGACTGGGAAGGGAGGCAAGAGGCAGTGCCTCTCCTTCTCTGCCATCATTCTTTCCATTCCTTTGATCCTTTGGCAGTGGGAAAAAAATTATGAAGACCAGAAGTGAGGAGTTTGTGTCTTAAGGGATGAGTTCTTACTAACCTAATATTTATTATGCATTTTATATAGAGGGAGGATGGGAGAGTAATAGCATGAGAGACTGAGGGAGATTCAGCTCCAAATATTGTGGTCCTTGAGGTTGAAGGATCCCTCCAAATTTAACCCAGTTTCTCACATCTCAGTGAGTGAAGCAGCATAACCATGCAGGTGTTCAGCAGGGGAAACCCCCAACTCCAAATTTCTGTGAACTGAGTGCTTTGATTCCTCTTGTTCTAGTTACTTCTGAATAAAACAAATAATTTCCTGTCAAAAGTAACAACTTATTTGAATTGAGACTTCTGCAGTTTTTCTGTTCCTCATGAAAAAAATGAAAAAATTATTTGTGTCATTCTGAACAAAATGCCCCCTAATTAATAGTAATCCATTTGCACTCTAGAGTTAGTACAGAAAAAACCCTAGGATACAAAACTACACCTAGATGATTTCCCTCTGTGGTAGTGCCAGCTGTGTCAGTCAAGTTAGGCCATCTGTAACATCCTTGTAACCTACAATTTCTAAATTCCCATCCAGCTACACCTGTGCCACTCCTTTGTTTCCAGGAGCATTAGATGGGATTAACTGAAGAAGGAATTAAGCCTCCAAAGTTAATTACAACACTGTTGATGATGACGAGGAAGGCATACTTTGCAGCTGTAGGTGGAGAGATGTCAGTGCTCAACGTGGGGCAGTTGTGCCCTGGCTTTAAAGCTCTTGATCTATGAAAGAAAAATGCCTCTGGGTTCTCGTGGCAGTGTAAACACAGAGTGAAGGGTAGCTGCTTCAGCTTCTCCCAGAGGTTCCCATCGTGTGGAGGCTCCATCTTCTCAGTCTGGTGCTGTTGCATCTTTAATAAGATCAATAATCTTTCTCGACTTCAGCAGCTCCATGAATTCTGATTAAGCTCCAGGACAGAGGCCGTGTATTAAGAATAACAGGCAAGAAGAAGACTTCAGTGTCTCAGTCCATGAAGCATGAGTTTCTTCTTTAGGCAAACTGCTATTGATTTGATTTTGGGTTTTCTCAGCGTGGCCTCTGTAAATAAAGTGCTAGCACACAGTACACTCACTGTTCGACTCCTCTTCCCTGCAGACCAGTTCTTTCTGTGGAAGACTTAAGTTAATTGTTCCATGACTGCTAATGTGTTTAATTAAGGCTCACATGGTTAAGTCTTCGGTGAGAAAATTAGACATGCTTACAAGGATTAATATAGTAAGAAATCACAAAGGTACCATCAGGAACAAAAAATTGGAATGGTCTCTAGCACTGCCTTTCAACAAAGCACCGGTGTGTGAGATCCTGCACGTCATTAAAATTCAATTAAGTATTTGGGGAAAAAAAAAAGCCTGGCACTGACAGGATACGTCATCTGACCACAGGAAGCTGTGCTGACAAAAATTCATAAAGTGGAAATTGGAAACCCATACTCTGAAGCTTTCCTGGATTAACAGTTTAATGTCCAACTACGTAATATACAATTTATGAGCATTCTCTAATGTGATCTAGCCTTGCATATTTTGCAATTTAATATTCTTATTTAGGAAGGAGTGAAGACAAAACTAGTCTTTCTGATTTCTGGAGCCATTTTTTATAATTTTTAATATATACATCTTGTGGTAATTTTCCAAAGACCTGACTTTGCAAACTCCAATTTTCAGTTCTCACTAGTGGGTTCATTTCAGCTTGATTCATGACCACTGTTTTCCTTTTTAAGATGGATTTTTTTCAGGGAATTAGACATCTGGGGCAGGGAATGATGCAGTTATGCAGAAACATAGATAGAAGTATATTGTTGCTTCACTGGTTTTTATGGAAGTGTCATTTAATGGCAGTTCTGGAATGACTCCTGTTGTCAGCTTTTGGGATTTCTTGCAGCCAGAAACATTCACAAATCCTCTTTCCATATGCTGAATGTTTTGTTTTCTATAGTCTTATATATACTTTGTGTTCCAGAAGTGGATCTTTTTATTGCTTATGATCCTTCCGTGGGTACAGTACCTAAGCATCTTGGTTTAACAACTTTATGGCCCTCATGTATTTAAATGCTTTCATTTCTGCTACTTTTTCTGAAATTCATTATGTGGAGGAACATTCTTTGTAAATCCCATTTTTGTGTTTTAATATCTACTCCTAGTTGTAAGTACCCACTCCACTAGGAGCCTTGAGAGATGCGACACATGCCAAAAATACCATATTTGGGAGTAAACTTACAGTGGAAAAAAGAATAAAAAAAATCATTAACATGCTTTATTTGGGAAGGAATCTTAAAAGTGCCTTTTAATAAATAGGCAGAGAGGAGAATGGTCAGAGAGTATTAAAATATTGACTAGGCTAACAGGCAATACCCTACTTTAAAAAAAAATATGCAGGAATGCAAGGAGAAGGAGCAGCTGGTGAGCCCCTCTGGTAGGTGCCATGGAAAAGGTGACCATGTCCTTCAGAGCAGTTACCACTGCAGCTAGATTGGAAAGCAGATATCCACAGCCTTGGGGAATAGCTTGTGGCAGGATAAATATTCCACAAAGATGAGGCTAGGGGAAATTGAATTCAGAAATAGGAAAACTAAAAGTAAATGGAAAAGAACCCGATAAGGAAAAGTCTAAGAATAATCCATGTGTGGAGACTAACAGAGGTTTTTTCTTCCAAGTTTTTTCAATCAAGAGGCAAAAACTTCCTCAACTAATTCCTACTGGCATTTTAAAGTAGTTAGACAGCTTGGACTCAAGGTATCTAGAAGAGGGCTAACCTGCTTCTGGTCAGTCCAAAGGTGACAGAAGGGTATTAAAAACTTGTTTGTTAAAAAGATAAATTTCACTGAAATTTGCTTTAAAGTTTCCCACACTGTTGCTCCAAGAACTATCTGAGATTACTGTAACTGAAAAATAGAGGTAGTGGTGTGGGAAAGCTCAGTTTCAGGGCACTTAATATTATATGTGTAGGTATTTTTATGCTATATTTTTAAAATAATAATAATAATAATAATAACAATCACACTCCTGCTGGTTGTCTGGGTCTTTCATAGAGCAAGAAGAAAAAAAAATGCTTAAAAGAATTAACTGTACAAGGCTGAGTACTTACCACTACTTTAAAGTGACATTATAAGAGAGAAACTCTCAAGCTGGTGGTCTTCTCACAGATCCTAGTATGACAACAAGTGGAAAGTTCCAGAAAGGTCTATAAAAACACCATGGACAAAGATCAGGATCTAAATCTGACCAGCACACCATTAACTTCAGTGCACTCTTACTTGCAAGAACCTGGTTTATGGTGTTTGAGCACAACGTTGCTTTTTCTCACTAGCTCCTCACATAAAGATAAAACAGCTTTGCTACTTATGCCAATGTGTAAAGTAAAGGAAATTACCCTCTTTGTCTTTTGCAATGATTCCCACATTTCCATCCTACTCTGGCTCATGCTGCTTTACACATGCAACTCAAGGATTCCAGTAACCATGGAGATTAGGAATCAATAATACTATTTGTTTATAAATTATCCATAGTCCAAATATCCTTTTGTGAAAGGGAAATAGGCAAGTGAGATCCAGGCAGCATGCTCAATTTATTGTTATCTTCTAAAATCAAATGTGATTATACTTTCTGTGGGTGACTACCTTCCCATTAATAATGTTATTTTCAAATTGTTCCATACAGTACGGTTTAGGGGAGATGGCTGTTTACAGAATAGAAAAATAGAGAAATATAAAGCTCCTCAATATAGAAGCCATATAAATATGGGAGTCATATAAAGCTGCATATATCAATATAGGAGTCCAGAAAGTTACATTTGAAGGCTATATAGTGAAAATTGCTTCTTCTTTGGGCAAAAGCCATAGTAGTAGGCACTACCAGACTGTGTTACATCTCATGGTGTGATTAAGAAAAAAGTTATAAAAACATGTGTATCGTACACAAAACACAATTCAAATTCCTAATTCTTTTTCCAGTTAAAAATTCCCTATCACAAAGCTCCCAAATGGTGGCAGTCATAATTAGAAGGTTATCTCAGATAGTGATGGTGAAGAACCTGGAGGAGGTTTTAAAATTTTATAGTTGCTTTTCCTTTTGGATAGCTAAGACATTTTCCAACTAAATATTGTTTATCTTCCTCCTTGCTTTTAAAGAAGCAACTAATCACTTTTACTGAGAATATTTTCCAGTGGAAAGTCAATAATCATCAAAATTTAAACTCTTCACATGCTTTACTATTCTTGTAACTTTCAACTTGTAAGGAAAATAGTAGTTTGCCATTAAAAATAACTTTAAATGTTTTGGTTTGTTTTCAAAATGATTTTGCTAAAAAATAATATTAAAAGTGGAAAAGCAATGTTACATTATTTTACAGTTTTAAGTAATGTAAACCCAGAAGTAACCTGTTTTATGTTTCACTCCATGTTGAGTTTGTTTCCTTTCTATTTGGAATATTAATTTTAAAAATTGTCGAAAAATTCAACATCTTTCTCCACAACATTTACATGTATAAAAGGCTAAGTATGGCAAAATAAGAGCAATTTTAGAATAATTTGTTATAGTGTTTCATTATATCCAGAGAATGAATTAATGTAGGAAAATAGATAATATTCTTGAATAAAATTATTGTTATCTGATCTGCATGGAAAAGCTAAGAGGATAACTGATTTTATGACAAACCCCACTTTTGTAGAAATTACATTATTATTATGTAATTGCCATAATAAATTCCTGGTTTATGATTTCACAAAAACAACTTCAGCATCTCCTGAGCTCAAGTCTGAGCTTGCGGAGCTCTTGCAGTGAACTCCTATTTATACATAAAGGATGCATACATGTCAGCATTTCAGCTTGGAACTTGGTCTCCAGAAGATTCCTACTTACCATGTTTCCATTTCAACCACAAAGTCACCTGGGGGCAGGAAAGCTGGCTTCCCTTTGGGTGAAACTAAACCAGAATATGTGATGTGGAATGCAGAGGACATTCAGCCTGCAGGGCAAGAGCAACAGCAGTCTAAAGTAGAAATATGAATTAGAGTGGCTGTTAAGCCTTCAACCTTGGGTTTTTCACTCTACAGATCCACTCCCCTCAGGCAGCATTACTTGCTTTAATGTGGACATGGCTAGTGAGAAAGAAGCATTAATACTCTAAATAATAACGAAGTGTGGTACCCTGAGTGTCATCTTGAATTGACCTTTATTTAAGAGGATGGATAGGGCTACAAATTTTCTGAAAACCTCCCATCCTCCAAGGATGCAGCCCTCCTGTATGAATTTCAAAGCCAGCTATTCCATTACTTGCTGCTCCCACTGCATCCTTGCTCCGTGGGTTACGAAACTGCACCGTGTCCATGCAGAGAGCAGCAGATTGGGCTGGAGCTTGCTCTGCTGGCTGTCCAAGTGCCCAAAGGCGCTGTTCCCGGGGGATGTGAACGTTTGCCGAGCACCTCCGGCCCGGGAGCGGCGCTTCCACCCCACGTGGAGATTGCTCCAGGCAGCCTGAGGCACAGAGGGAGCCGCAGGGTTGCTGTGGGGAGCCCAAGCGTGTAGAACTTGTTTGCCCATGCCATCAGGCTTACTTCACCCTTCACTCCAAGCAACACCTGGAAACATTTGTTTTCTAATGGTATTTGGCTATGAACTGACTGCACTCAAATTATCTTTCTTGGGTTGTTTTGCCTAAAACCTTCATTTTTCTAAAACCAGTTATAGCCAGATGTATAAAGGTTGAATATATATCCTGTTTAAACAGAGGAGGAAAGTGAGGATTTAACCCCAAGGATGAAGAGCCCCTCATTGAAAGCCATCAGACTGCCACTGAGTGTGAACTTTGGGGAGGGATGCTTTGGGATTCAGGGAGCTGTGTCCTAAGACCTGGACCTCTGTTGGCTCAGGTGGGGATTTGACGAAATCCAGAACAACTCCTCCTTTAGCTCCACACAGTCCTTCCTAATGAAGGCAAAGTGGGGAAAAAACAGCAGATGCCATGCCTCTTCTTGGTGTGCACCCAGGGTATAATTTGGGGGTGTGTCTCAGGAAAGAAGTAAGTCTTTCTGATCCCTGAATTAGATGCATAATTATTAGCAATTGTGAGGTAGGAGTCTGTGTCCACGAGAAGCAGAGTTCAGATCCAGCAGGAGCTTGGAAATGGGACACAGTCATGGGAGCAAAATTTTGCCTCAGTAATCATAAAAACTTCCAGGTTCCCAATTGATCTGCTTGCTTCCACTGAGATCAAGGATCACTCTGTCTGCAGGATCAGCAGGTGAGCCCAGCGAGGGGCTGCAGGCTCCAACCTGTGGCAGTGCAGCTGGCAATTAGCAGAACGTGCACAACTCCTGCACTGGCTGCCTTTTAGGAACACCAGGTTCCTAAAAGCACTTTGCTGAGCTTCTGGAAACACTCCACACGGAGAATATTCCCCCACAAAGCAGCAGAACTCCCATGCTATGCTTAGCATTGCAATATTCATGCTCTTTTAGATGACAATGAAGTGGCTTTAATGGCCTAAATTTAAAAAAAAGAAAGTCAACCTCAGGACAACATGAATCCAGCTCTTGCCCCAAAATCCATCCCATGGGCTCCACGTGCCACCTCACCTGGGCTATCAACAGCACTGGGGTTCAGCTGCCCCAGCAGCCTGAGAGTTGAAACCACTGTGAAAAAGGCACAGATGACTGTACTGATGAAATTCTCAGATATTTGCTAAGGCAGAGAAAAGGTGAGATGGAGTTGCCCGAAAATGGAGATGAGATGCAACAGAAGGGCGTGCACTGTTGACTGGAACACACAGGATGCAGACAGACTCCTTGGCAGGCACTGCACACACAAACAGCACATTTTTAAAAAGCATGGAAGGCAGCCACGTTTTAATAGACTTTCTCCCTGTCCTTTTTTTAATCTTACTTCAAAGAAGAGGTCAGCACAATTCCTTTTCCCCAAGCCTTGTACTTGGAAATATCCAAGTCATTATTTGGACTAAAAAAAAAAAAAAGTAAAATGTAGACTACAAAAAAAGAGTTGGATGTGATTCTCCACCAAGAGGGATCACTTCTTAACTAGATTCTGCCAGCAATTTCATTATGAGGATTTTCTCCACATATGACACTTAAAGTCAACCGTGGGGAAAGAGGTAGAGAAGGGGAATGAAGAGAAGGCAGCAATCAAAATAATACTTTATTTGGTACCTGTTGGAGAATGAGTCTGTCTTCAAATGACAAGAAAAAGATAGTAATGTGTTTTCACATTAAGTCATTATTGACATTTTAAAAAAGCTCTAAAACATACAACCAGGTTTCGTAGTTAAGATGGGAAACTATTTTAAATTGGAAATGTGAATTTAGTCCCCTCAATAAAGTATGTAAAAACTTGATTGCTGCCAACTGCAATTTCTTATAATAAGGAATTATGAGAATAGAGAGCAGTTCACATAGAATGAGCAAAGATTCAGGTCTGGAAACTGCAGCTTTGTCTGTGTAAATAGTTCCTTTGCCCCTTCACACGAATTACAACTGGGAAAATTTCAAGTACTATTTTTTACATGGCATTAAAAAAAAAAAAAGTCTGGTATTTTTTTCATGTGGACTGTCTGGTAACTGTTATTAACAGAAGATAGGGGAAAACAACACAGGTTTTCAGCCAGTAGAGCCATATGAGGCCTCTGACATCTGAATTAAAGTACATGCAAGAATTTTTTTTGAAAAACTTGGGACCAGTCTCACTCAATGTGGAATTCACTCTTTGTGAACAATCACCCTGTGTATCTATCCATACCTACATATATAGACACATATGTAACATATATCCACATTCTCTGTATAGATATGTAGCCTTTACATTAATTTTGCTATGATCTTTAGGAAAAACTCTGTTCTTAGTTATGATGATGTAAAATATAACTTTGCTGAAATACAAGCTCATATAAAAATCTCTTTTCCCTTCTAGAACTGCTTTTTTTGTCTGTGCATAAAATATCACTGTGCTGAGGGCAAGATGTAGGCACCAACTGGCAACTGAGCAGTTATGTGAACCCACAAGGCTGTTTTTTCACACATTTGGAGGAAGCAGCAGATTGAAAAATTCTGATTGCTGGCCTACAACTAAGCAGTATGTTCTGAAATCCACCTCAATCCATTTTAGGATATGGTCATTATAACTTAATTTCTTCTACATCTCCCTTCTCTGAACTGCAGTTCAATTCATGAGTAAAACTGTAGCTATAGAATTAAGTTTTATTTTTATCTGACTTTTTCCTTAAATGCTGCATATTCTAATTTCCTCCTCCTCCCTCCTCCATGGCTGGCAACAGACCAACTCTTTCATTATATTTGGAGCAAAGAAACAGCCCACTGAATCTTCCCCAAACCACATCATCAGGTCTTAAACACTTTGAACTAATCAAAATACTTATTTAAAAGTAAATTAATTCTTTTCTTATAATACAGCCTTCCACTGCTAGTGACAGTTCTGGTCTGCTGACATAATTCACAGGGAGAGAAGAAGGACAAAGAAAGCTGAGATAGATAACTGTCCTGTTGCAGGCATGCTGCTGGAGCTGTCTCTGGCAGCAGCTGGCTCCCTGCATAGACAGCCAAAGGAAGAGAGGACAAGCCAGAGGGTTATTCTCATCTTAATTGTGGACAAAGAGCTCCTCTTTCCCGGCCCTCCTCCCAGCAGATGGAAACTAGGATGACTGGGATTGTAATTAAGCACATCAGCATGGAGGAGGCAGAGAAGAGAGATTTGTGTCTGAAATTCCCTGCTCAGACTTTCTGGCCTGGCCTGAGCCACCACACCACCAGGCACTCAGGAAAGGCACCTACAAGGCCAGGTTGGATGTATCTGGGACAAAAGGCTCAAGGGAGGAAATCCTCAGATAAGAATCATTCCTCTTCTTTGTTTACCTCAAATTTCTGCATCTTAAAAATGTAATAAAAACTGTGGAAGAGGCTTTCTCTAGGCCAGAGGGGTTTTATGATCAATAGATACATACAAGGGGAAAAGGTAAATAGAGTGAGCCAAGTGCTGCTTTGTTACTGTGTTCTCAAAAGCATTTCTGTCAGCTATTGCAAGGTGGACCTTTGACACTTTTAAATGATTGCCAGCCAAATGGTCACCTCTTTTGTTTTCCCTTCCTTGATCAAAATCTTAGGGTGTTCTAATTTCAAATGTCACCAGTGCTCTACACTAAATCTCACTGTGGGGATGCCTTCCTCTCGTATTGCTCTGGCAATGCCTACACTGATCCAGTTTGCTGAGACTGTTCTGCACACATCACCTGTTCTGATACCAATTTCAGTGTAAATCCTAAAAAAGACAAATTCCTGGGTCATGATCTCCAGACTACAGAGATATTATCAGATGTGATCTCCAGGCTACAATGATATATCAGAAATGGATGATGTTTCAAAGGAGAACTTTTTCAGCGTTATCTTCCTTGTTTCTTTGGGGGAGCAGAATATTAGTTTGTGCACAAGCCAGAATAACTCTTTGAAGCAAGATATGAGGCAGAATGTGCCAGAAATGCCTTGTTTGGTTAATTGCAATTTATCTAAAAACAGAATAACCCATTTGCAAATTTCCAAGTAAGATTTTATCCTTCAGTTGAATTACCTCATCTGTTTTAGAAGGGCGTAGTAGGTGATTTTTATTCTTCCTAACTATATAGGAGAAAATGATCTTCGTACAGCTGAATTGCTGTTGCCAAGGACACACTGGGAACATTTTTCTTGCTCTATGCCATGACGACCATAAAACCCAATCTAACACCAAAAATTAACGTTTTGAGACACTGTGCATGTAGTCTTATAAACAGCCAGAGACTTCCATTGCTACAGGAGATCCTTGCAGAGCAAGTCTTATCTGACTTCTTTTTGATATCTGTGGTGAACAGACAGACCAGTCTTGGGATGACTTCCTATTCGAGCAGATAGCCTTTAGCATCGTATCTGAGATCTCCCCTTCTGGTTTAGGCAGGGTGAAATGGCACAGGCAAACTGCTAAGACTGGCAGATCACCAGAAGATGAATGTACTCAGTTTGAAAAATGGCAAAACGTTTTCCAAGAAGACAGAGTTTGACTTCAGCAGCACCTCTCATGCTTAGAGGAGCTGTGTGAGGTATCTGTGATCACGTGGCTGGTCATGTAGCAGACAGGAGCAGAAGCTGGTCTGGTCTGTATTGCTTTTACCTAAAGGATATCTATGTACAACATCCCTTTCTTTAAGGACTATCACCCTGGAGATGTCTGTCTACCAGGATATGCCCCATGCTGGAAATCATCTGTAATGCTGGATGGAGCAGAGTGTCTCCCAGATACTGATGTTTCTAAAACAGGGCACAGCTTTCTTTGGCTGAAGAGACAACCATCAGAGGTGGTGGGGAAGTCTCTGAGTTTGAGAAGACTCCAAAGTCTTATATATGAAGGTGAACAGTTTTGGACAAAACCTGGAAAATGGCTTTATTCCTACAGTTTCTCTCAGATTTGTACACATCAATAGCTATAACAACAGTGCTACACAAAATTTCTTATGGGAATTACTGCAACATAAAATAATTAAGCTAGCTAGACTCTAAGTAAACAAAAATATGTCAGCCAGCTTCGTTCACTCACTCTATTTTTTATAGCTATCTTAGGATTAAAATTTGTCTTCAATGTATGATATGAAAATTCAAGATGAGTCTTAATACTGACTTGTATTGTAAAGCATTTGAGAGATCTACAGCAAAACACTACATTTACATTTCTTAACCAATGGCCTCTTAATTGATACCATTTATTAACAGGACGGCAACTTCTAGTTTTGAAGCAGTTATTTTAATTTGATCATTGGGTAGGTGCATATACTGCAAACTACATCAAGTAAAAAGGAAGTTTTAAATTCCTCTATTAAACCAAGTATCAATTGCCATTATAACACCTTCCTACTTTGCCCCCAAAACAGAAGCTAAATTACAGCATGAATTAAACTACATTAAAAGGTAGCAAATCTTAACCCCATGTGCCCACTTTTAGCCATAATTATACTATAATTATTATGTAATACCTGCAAGTACTGTACTATTACTTGAAATAAAATTTGGCAGTCATTTCTGGGATAAATTTAATGCATATTTTCTATTCTACCCTGACAAATAGAGGGAGAAGTATAAATGTTTTTTATTTGAGAGAAAACTGAAGGAGAACTAGCCAAACTACAGAAGACATAAAAGTTAAATAATAATAACAAAAAGATCCTTTGAACAAAGTGATAAGACAAATATGAAGTCTTATACATAAGCCCTATCTAAACATACCATAGGCAAACTCAGAGGAATCTAAAGGAACAAAATGCAGGAATCTAAAAGTGTCTTTAAGAGCAGAATAAACCAAGCAGCAGTTTTTAAAAACAGCTGAAAAAGGAAATTACACTACAGCTCACAATATGTCACATGTTGCTTCATTTTCTTAAGGAAAACAGACAAATAGCAGAACTCTTCATAAAAAGGCTGACACAAGGTCAGACTGAAGTTCTACTAGCATCAGTTGCTTTAAACAAGTAATTCTCATCTCTCTGTGATGGGCTATTCCACCTGGGGCTTTGTTTTCTGAGCCCATCTGCTTCTTTTCCAGTGAGATTTAGATGGATGCTCAGAGCTGACCTCTCAGAACACTTACATGAACATTTGGACATGAGAGGCTACTCTAACCATAATGCTGATAGCCACTGAGAGTTGGATGAGGGATGTTTATAATCAAGGCTCATCTTTTTTTTTTTGCTTGTGAGCAGTTTCTTTCATGTTCAGTTATTGAAGTACATGTGTCAACTGACTTGAGAGGACAGCCTTGTAAATTAGATCTTTGATCTCAAGAGTTTATTTTATCTTTGCAGCAAGGAAAAGTGAATTGAATTGGCTGGCAGAACTAAGCTCTCTCTTGTCTCTGGTCTACAGCTGCTGCATCTTCTGGGGTCGCCATAACTTCCACTTCCATCACTAGATACTCTCTTTTGCTACACAATTATAAAAAGGCTCCTCCAACATCTTATCATAACCTGCTGAAAGCTTTACAACTTCTGCTTTATTTTATGAACCAGATTTTTGCTTCTGTAGAAGGGAGAAAACACTGAGCTGTGATATAACAAAGCTCTTTGAGCTACTCTGATACTGCACCAGAAAGTAAAATTTAATTGAATATTCACTGACTATTTTTTGGAGTAAAATAATAGAAAGAATACTGCATGGAGGGCTGCAGACTAAAAAGAAGTATCTTTTCCAAAAAGTTCAAACAAGTATGTGATCCACTGTTAATCTCCCATTACTCATGTTAATGTACAGAGGCATTAGGCACTATTGTGCTGTCTACTACATGTACACAGAAAGGACTATGGGCCATGATACTGATTTATGTCCTGATTCAGATCACCAGTATGATAGTGGCATCATATTCTTACCATCTGCACTTCATTCAGCTTCCATGGCTGTGATTCAGGCAGCTAAGAAAGGGTCTGGGGGAACTCATCTCTCAGAAGGACATTGAAAAGAAGAAGTAATAGTTCTCTAGGAGACTCAAAGTACATAAATATCTACTGGTAAATAAAGAACACGGTTTCAATGGAGGATAAAAGGAGTTAAAATTTTTTTCTTAGTTAAAGGAATTTGACATATTGATGAGAAGATGTCAGGCTAACACACATTCTTTTTGATTTTGTGAGCTCCTTACAGAAAACCAAGCTTAATGTTGATGAAAAGTTGCAGCACAGCAGGATAGGCTGAATGAACTCAGCTTGGCTCACTAAACCTTTGTCTTCCTACAGCACCAAACAGGAGTCTACCTTTGGAATTTAAGAAGGATGTTCTACGTCTTTGTTGTTGTACAGTCTGTGGTTTCAAAAAGAAATCTGGTTAATCTGGAATTGCCCTATCGTCAGTAGAAGAGTTGCAGTTACTCAGGAAGGGAAGGAGTTACTCCCAGGAGTTGCACTTCTGGTTCCTCTCCCTAGTCACTAGGCTGAGCAGAGAAAACCCAAAGCAAGATGAATTATCATGTCACAACAAAAGGGTGGTTGTGGGGAGGAGGGCAGTTTCTCAAGCTCCAGTTTTATGCTATTGTTCAGAACAACCCGCTCGTCTTGCCCAGGAGGCTGTTTAGTGCTTTTGTGAACATAACAGGTTCTCCAGCTAAAAATGCAATAAACTGTGTGTTATTTTGAGATACTGTAATTGCTGTGATGAATATGCTCTTTACATTTCTCCTTTAAGTACTTTAGGGTGAAGCCCTCTCCTCTGTGACCACGCAAGTGTATATTTGCTGACTGTCATATCAGGGTTTGGATCACACTTTACAGAAACAGCAGAAACTGGATCTGTAACCACTACCTTGACTGACCTGCTGGACACAACATTCTCTGGGGACTTTGCTACCTGGGAGTTGTCTGTAGGGACCATCTTCCAGTCAGCCTCCTCTCAGGCTGCTTTGGATGCAGTTGTTCTTTGGTTTACCTTTGAACACCTGCCATAAGGCATCAATCCAATTTTAGGGACAATCTCAAGCAAGGAAGAGGTTGAGCCTCAGCTTTTGCTAAAGGGCAGTCAGGAGACACATTCCCAGGGCCCTTGCTCATTAGTGGTACTTTGCTGGCTGTAAATTTTACCCTTTACAAGAGAAAATTAGGGATGAAGACCAAATGTTTAAACCTACTGCCCACATTTCTCATCACGGTGAATACAGCCTCCTCCCTGCTCTCCTTTGCTGCTCCTTTCCTTTTGAAAGGACACCTGCGAGTGCAACACAGCTCAAATCTGACAAGATATAATTATTTTAGATGAATTGTCTAACTTTAGGCAATAAAATATTGCAAAAAATTACATGCCAAGTCAGCTAGCAAAGAAAGAACCAGTATTGTGAGTTTGTTTGGTGTTCAGCAGCGCTTTACAGCTCTGCTTCTAGACCAGCTGAGCTGCAGAAACACCTCAGATTCAAAATGGACAGCTTGAATGGAAACATGCTATTTGCAGAATGATCAATTTTTTACCTGCTGGATATAAATTAATCATTAAAATTATTTTAGTGCTTTGGGTATGTGTTAACTAAAAAACATGGAAAATAAAACAATTCTGAACAAGTTCATAAAATTAATTAACTCTTCCATCTAGGAGGCCTGAGTACTTCCCAGCTCCCAGCCACAATATTCTCCAAGAAGTGTCATGGGTGCCACTTAAACCACTGCAAGACACCAATGCAGCAGACAGAATCCATCAGATAGAGTGTGATATATTTTCTTAGAAGGACACTAATTTTTAAATGACACTGAAAAGATTTTCAAACTGGATTTCCAGTTTCAAGTTCCCATGAAAGCTGAATGGTCAGAGCTATAGTAAACAATACAAAATATGTGAAACCACATAATAACTCTCACATATAAAAAATAACTCATTATTATTTGGCTTCTTTTTATTAGGGTGCAACACAGATACTCCCCTTGAAACAATAACTTCAAAACATTTAAGAACATAGCTGTCAAAAATATTAAATATGCACATTTAAAAAAATCTAAACCATGAATATTTAACAACCAAAGACATATTCACAATGTAATTTCTTCATAATTTTACAGTATCTATCTCAAATACTGTAAGAGGATCTAAGTCTAAAAATATATGTACTTTAAGCTACACAAGAGTATAAGAGCATAAAAAATACAGGAAAATATCCACCAACATTTAGCAGAATATATATATTGAACCCCAAGAGACAAAACAAGTGTGTGCCACAGATCATTATTCATCACAAATCATGACATGACATCAGAGAGCTGTTGCTGGTGGAGCAGCAGTTCTGGTCTTGGTAAAAACATGCTCAAAGCTTGTGAGTGGGGACACAGCAGTCTGTGAGAACGCGTGTTTAGGTATTTAGCAGTTTAATTTAGTTGGATAAGAAACAATGTAATGTTTTCCTGTTGTTAAACATTGCCATCTGTACCTCTGGCACACAAATTAAAAAAAGAAGGGTGTGACCATTAAAAGTACGTGTCCTGAGATTTCCTTCTTCAGGGGGCAAAGAGGTTAAAATGGAAAAGCTGATCTGTATATAAATCAGGAACACATGTGGTAATGAGAACAAACAGCAGCCAACAGGCAGGCAGGGACAACTTCTCCAGGCAGGCACAAAATGAGACAGACAAAATACCATCTACTGGAAAAGGCAAGGAAGCAATTGATTTTCACTTTGAAATTGGTAAGTTTAACCAATTCTCTTAAGTCTTAATGATTACTTAAGGGCTTGTAATTAACTCTGAGTTTTAAAACTTCGTTTCACTGAAAAGCTCTCTGTCCAGTAGTGCAGAGCAGCATTGCTACAGCTTTAATATTGGTTTCTATCTGTACAAAATTAATATGTGTAACAGGATCTATGTGTTTTGTAACTAATTGAAATAACAAAACAGTTGAGACACAGACTTCCTCTTAAAGTCATGAAATGTTTGTGTCTGCAGCCTACCTACTGGCAGTAGATACCAGCAGCCAGTCTCCTACTCAGGCTGAAACATTTTTGCTTGATTTCTTTGGAAATAAATGGAATATTTAACATAGTAAGTTATAGTTCACTTAAAGCCAAGAAATATATCTCAGTTGTGAATAATAATCTATTTGCTACACCAGCGGCAGGCCCCCAAAGTATTAAGTCAATTAAAGTAAGTCTTTACCTTCATTTTAAGACTTGCTCCTTGACAGAGGCAGAAAAAACAAAGAGAACATTACGGATCACAAAGCACTGAATTTTCAAGTGTAAAGTCATACCAAAATCTTGATAGATTATGGTTGATGTCGTAGGTGAGCAGTCGGTCAGGGACGTCACTGTGGGTGCCCTGCACCGCTAACACATGTGGTGCGAGGGCAAAGGGGACGTCGCTCAGGAGCTCTGACATGAAAGGGCTGCTTTCCAAAGCCTGGCTCCTTTGATTTCCCATCTCTGTGCCTGATACAGTCAACTGTGACCGGTGCCCTGTGTTTATCTAAAGAGAACAGAAGAACAGAAATTTACACACCACAAATCAGGCAGCTATGGCATTGTACTTAGAACCACAAGGACCTACTAATAAAGGCAAACAAAAAAAAAAACCCAAACAAATAAATAAAATCAGTTTCAGAGTTCAGTTTAGGTAGATCTAAAATAGCAGTTCTTAATATATGTTGATATAATTCTTTGGCTCAGGTCAACAGAATTAAGGCTAAAACATAAATTGTAATGATTACTGAGATCACAGAAACACAGAATGTGCTGAGTTGGAAGGGAAATTGCATCATCAAGTACAACTCCTGGCCCTGCACAGAATACTCCAAGAGTCACACCATGTGCCTGAGAGTGTTGTCCAAACACTTCTGGAACTCAGACAGGCTATTTATGAAATTGTATGCATTTATGAAACCCATAGGGCTCGTGGGACTTCTAGTCATTATGTTCAGTCATGTTTAGGGGAAATTACTTCATACAATTCCTTTCATAAACTGACGAAGCTCCATCTTTTGTTCCCCCTGTGCCTTTCCAGAAGTTGTCCAAGAAAAGCATGACTTTCGTGATTAAGAACTGTCCTATCCTAGTTATTTCAAAGGATTAATGATGTTGCTTTCCAGTGTGAAATAGCATGACTGGCTGGTAAATTCTATTATACAGGGAAATATATGCAGTATAAAGAAATATGTTCTTTATAGAAAAACAGAGTTAAAACCTAAAAAAAGCCAAACAACATAAGAACCAAAACCAACAAGGAAATAAAAAAACTTGCCATACAGAAGTAGTCAACACAATTTAGAGAATAATGTTGGACCCAATAGACTTGCCAGCTTTGATCCCGATGTTACTAAGTATTTATCCTGACAGTTTTCCCATTTTAAGAACAAAGAAAAGACTACTCTGCCTCTAGAAATCAAATGTAATTTGTTTTACTATTTATAGTAATAAAATCTTATACAAACTGATAATGATGTTCCTGATAACAGGCTCTGAGCAATCTCATCTAGTGGAAGGTGTCCCTGGCAATGGCAAGGGAGCTGGAATGAGATGATCTTTAAGGTTCCTTCCAACCCAAACCATTCAATGATTCTGTGATCTCTAGGAGCGAGATGCTCCTTACAAGGATTTATATTGTGTATCAGCACACATACAGAAATATGTGTGATTCAGTAACTTAACAGAGGTTCTCAATAGTCTTAATAGGTTATGATACTATTTGAACAGTCAAAAAAGTATCATAAAGAAAGCCCAAAATGGTTGACATAAACATAGTACAGGTAAGTCAGAAACAAAGGAAAGTGTCAGGTCAGTTTAACAAATGCCATGATCTCATCTTAATTCCAGTGGTCTTTGCGTCTCAGTTTACTCAACTCCCTCATGAGAAGGTCTTGAGCCTAATATGACAAGATCAGTTCACAACATAAATGCAAAAGGAGTCTAGATTTTCTATTTCAGTTTCACATTTAATCCACTACTGCCTCTCCCATGAAAACAGTTATTTTTAATTATCTTTAAAAGTTCGCATTCACTTTTTCGTTTATAGCAAGTCACATTTTATATTACTTATCTATATAAAGAAAAAAGTTCCTGTCCTGAATAATTCAGGTAAGAAGAAGTAATTTTCAGTTCTGCCTACAGCAGTCATCGCAGGCAGTCATTGCCCTTTTGCTATGCTCAGCTGTTTCTGAGAGTTCCTGCAGTGATATTTAGATGTTGGCAAGACCCTGTCAAACCAGACATGTTCCTGTGCTTCCAAAACATGAAGATATCCTTTAAAAGGGCTAACATCTATTTCATTCATATGCTGGAGAACCCATGCGAGTGAAAAGGCCTTGCTGAAGCCAACCTCCCCAGCAGGCTTTCAGGTAATGTGGTGAAGAACCGAGAGCATCAGGCACCCGTCGGCGCCGAGGCCGCCCGCGCTGCTTCCTGAGCAAACACCAGCACGAAATGATGTGATGCAGCCAAGGTCAAGGTTATGAAATGGCTTATGCTTTATGCAGGCATTCTTCAAGCATACGTAGAACTGCAAGTCCGAGAGAATTTGATATTGCACATTAGTCACGCTGGTTTCTACTTAAATGCCTAACTCACTTAGCCAGAATACAATCCATTCAGAGAATATTATCTGGACATTAGCTAAACCAAGCACTGCCAAACGCTGTGACACACAATCCTGTTACGAGAAATATTAATTGAATGGACCGAGAGGATCACTGATTTACATATCACCATACACCAAGGAGTCAAAATATTAGTAAAAATTGCATAAGGTATGGCAACAAAATTTAATTCAAATAAGCAAAGTGTCTTCTGTATTCTGTTTGCAATCCAAAAGAACAGGGAGAAAAGAAACACTAAATATGCAAATATATATAGTAGCTGGCCATCAGATACTAATTGTACTCTGAAAACAGTATGTTATTTTGAAACTAACAGAGTATAAAACTACTCTCTAAAGTAAATTAATCCTTTTCCCTCTTTGTTTAAAGATGTTTCTCAGCTGTTTTTAAAAACATCTAATTTGCTACATGTCTTTGTGTTAACCATAAAGTTTGCCAAGAGTCTCATAAGGAAGAAAAAAGATGCACTTTTTACAATGTACTGAGAAGCTGGATTTACAGACCTCTGAGGGAAAATCAAAGATTAGTGCCAGCATTATTATCATATTTCAATCAAAAGTGATTATTTTTTTTTAATTTACACTTTCTGTAAAAAAGAGGGATTTTTTCCAGAAACAGACCTATTTTTCTGTTAAAAACAGACTTGAGAAACAAACAGTACCTTAGTCTTCCAGAATATTCAGTAAATATCCAGCAATATAATACTTATGATAGATACTTGCTATGTGACTGGTGGTAAAGAATTATCTTTATTTCAGGAAACTTCATGATATTACAGGAAATAGTGAATCATGAGGTATGTAGTATTTATTTATCATTTTGCAGTAATTACTTATGTATCTAGAAATTAAAACTGTCATGGGATTGTTCCTCCAATGTGTTTTGGTTGGTGCTTTAGGGTACTCACTGGACCTCCTTAGAAAATGCGTAGGAATTCTGGAATGGGTATCTCCATTGATGACAACAATGCACTTTTCAAATAAAAATGGTAATGGCAAAGATGAACAGAGGAGGAAAGAAAAACTGCTCCCAAGGTTTGCATTCAAAAATTTAAATTGGGAGAACAGAATCAATTAGGTTGGAAAAGACCTCTGGGATCATTGAGTCCAACCTATCATGAATGCCACCTTGTCAACCAGACCATGGCACTGAGTGCCACAGCCAGGCTTTCCTTAAACATCTCCAGGGATTGTGACTCCATCACCTCCCTGGGCAGTCCACTCCAATTTTATCAACCCTTTCTGTGAAGAAATTCCTTCTCATGTCCAAAATTCCTTCTGATGTTCAAACAGGATCGGTAAAACCCTGCTGGCAGTGGAGAAAGTGTAGAACTTGATAATTTTCAAGTATCACAAAGCCCCCAACTCGAAACATTAACAAAAAACCACCCCAACACATCAATAAGTATGTGACATGCATTCTTACAGAACCATAAGAAAGGAACAAATCCACCTGGACAAGCACAATACCCTATGGTTTCAAAAAACTACATGTGGATAGTGAGAGCAGCTATTCCTTCAAGGGTCACTCAAAATTTTAATCAGCCCTCCCCTCCAGAGACTCAGGAGAAAAGCTGTTCCTAGCTGAGAGAGCAAAATTAGATGTAAGAAGTGTTGGAGATCTTGCTTGTTGCTATATCCAGATTTCTCCTGGTTGCTTGCCTGCTTTCTTAGCAGAAAAGCAGTGTCTGGGATGGTAACAGTGGCCAAGGGTTGGTGTTCTCAGGGGGTGCAGTAGGGCAGACCTGCAGGCTGAAAGGTTTGGGGTAACACTGACCCTTGGAGAGGCTTTCAAAAGCAAGAGTGGTTCTCACTGGAAATCAGCTTTGAGCTCTTGTTTCCAAGTTTCCTATGACTCTTATTTTGTAATACAGCAGTAATTTGTCTTTCTCAAAGATCTCCTGCTACCTGTGCAAGTTTATCAATATTGCTATTCAGAGGAAAATTGAATTAATTTTTAAAATAAGAGTTTAAGAATATTTTTACTAATTATTTATATACATTTTACGTATTTTTCTTTCTCCTTTAAAGCATGGTTTTTAGCTGTTTCTTAACTAGAATGGAATCAAAGTCAGTTTAAAGTCACTGAAATCTTAAAGAAAAAAATTCTAAAGAAAGAATGAAAAGAGGTTCTGACATTCTATAGTTTTCCTTTATTACAGAAAAGCTCCTCATGGAGTATGTTGGCCTGCAAAGAACAGCAGGGAAATGTTTGCTAAACCACACTTTCAGTATCAATACTGATGTACACTTCTGAATCCTTATTAGCATTAAAGCAATTGGAAAAGTGTAATTACTAGAGCAATTCTACAGTGTAAATGCAGAATAAACTTGCTGTAATTAGATGTGATTCTTGCCCTCTTAAACAGCCATAAAACTGTTAATCTCTGCAGAGGGGGAGAATTGCAAGTTTGTCATTTGAACTCTGGATACTCTGTATGTTCCATAGTTAAAATGTGTTAATTTAAAAAAAAACTTATACTTTCTGTAAAAAAGAGGGTATTTTTCCCAGAAACAGACCAATTTTTCTTAATTATCCTAGTAAATACTAAAGCAGCCTGTGAGTTTTATTTATGAGACACTTATAGATTGTAATTCTACCCTGATAAGTACTCTAAAGTACCACAGACTCCAAATCTAGGGCCTAAACCAAGTACCTTGTTTAGTCATCCAAGAAGAAAAAACCTGATTTTTTTCATTACCAATTTTGCAAAATCAAACCAGTACAAGATGAAGGTTCTGTTTTTACTCAATCCTCTATAACAATACGTCATGGGAAATATTTTGAGGAGGGTTAGTGATAAATTGTAACCAAAATTGTATAGTGATATTTTAATCTCTAATTCCTATTTTTATTCATTTATTCCTATTATTTATTTCATTCAGTAATTATTTGAGGACAGAGAACCAAAACATCTCATATGTGAGCACCTATAATGAGAAACTATAAAATTTTGAACAAACAGGAATAAGATGCAACATGGAAAGAAGACTGCAAACCTAAATGAAAGCAGAAATAAGAAGAAATCAGAAAATGTTCTAAAGCTTTATTAAAAATTATAAGGCTCAATTTCCCACCATTAAGTACAGTAATTATTCTGTCATCTTTCCTTCTATCCCAACCAATTTCACCACTGTTGGGTCTGATAGTTGAAGGCCTGTATCAACACTTATGCCCCCTCAATAGCAGGGTTCCTTTCCTTGCTGCCTCCCTGTTCCTCTCTGGAGGCCCCTGAGTTTTAGGGCACCATCTTTACAGGGCGCTCCTCTCTGCAACACAATTATAATAAAAATTATTTTACAAGGAAGACAGAGGTGTGGGTTCAACAAGGAACTGTTTATCTAGATCCTCTTTCCTTCAAAGTACTATGCAAGCAATTCATAGCAAAGATCTCAACACAATAAGCAACATGAACAATATTTAACATGCTGTGCTTCTGCCAGTGACAGGAAATGGTACTAACTAGGCCAGATTTTTTTTTCTTTTTTTCTGTAGCATGTATGCTGGAAGATTAAAAAGTTACTGAAAATTACTATAGTAAGTGAAGTGCAAGCCATAAGAACTGTAATTGAAAACGCACACAGCTCTAGACATCCAGCACTGCATTCCATAACCACAAATCAGAAGGACAAGTCAATATATTGCAAAATGAACAGGCAAGTCTGATAAATGCTGATAATGGATTTGTTTTGTAACTTCATTATCATCCAGAAGCACAAAGCATTTACATTTATTTTGTAGCTACCTTCATTCACGATGTAATGCAAAACTCAGATAACTGACTTTAAACATAGCCAGAGAATATACTAGGACATTAACTAGGAAAAACTTTACAGTTTTGTCATATACTAGGACAAAACTTTACAGGATAATCAAAAATTAATATTTTTTATAAATGAAAAAACAGTATTTAAATAATCTGTTTTAATTTAGCAGCTACATTTGGTCGATGTACTTAGTGACAAAAGGTGTGGTACTTTCTCTACTGCTTCCAGCAAAAACAAGTATTCTAAAGACTTTTGGGAGATTAATCTTCTGAAGAGCAGAAGCTTAGACTAGGTCTCTGCATTCATCTCTCTCTACCTTTTGTTCCCAACCCCTGCTACTGTAGAAGCTCCAACAGGGTAACCTGCTATGGTAGGAAAAAGATGACAGCTTCTCTGAGATGGTAGATGCACATGAAGCAGAATCTCTGAAATGAGGGCTAGTACTGCAGTCTCTCATTACTGTACTAAGTGTGTGAAAATCCAAGGATTTGAATGCAAAAGAAAGCTGTCTACCGAAAAACAAAGAACTTTAACAATTAAACATAAAAAAACTGTAAGAAAATATTTAGCAAACATAGTTGCACACAAAAATAAAGCAAATATAGTTTCCAGCAAATCAGAGCAACTGGAAAAAGTGTAGATCAGAAGGTTGTTTTTTGTTGGTTTTGAGGTTTTTTTAAGACGAAAAGGAATTCTCTCCTTGAATAACTGAGGGAGTCAGCAACATCAATGAAATTATCACCCTGAAATGTCAATATCAATGAGAGAAAAAAGACAGAGGGGTAACAATTTCAATCAGAGGAAAGGAAAAGAAAATTATCTTGGATTTAGTTTTCAGAAAAGAAGACAAGCAGGAGGAACAGAAAAGAATTACTAGTCTGAACGCAGGTCAATCTTCCTCCAGTAGTACCTGGGAACATCCTCAGCTGTGCTTTCAAGATTTTGTTAAGTAACTAAACCCCTGGATCTTAAAAGGATTCTCACACAGATGCATGAATAAAAATTGCTGTACTAAATGCTGTATTCTGAGGTTTTTATCATGCTGCTTAAATTCTAAGCAAGAATGTGGCAGGACTAGCAATACGTAAACATTTTCTCACACAAGTTTCCACCTGCTCTCTCCACAGACATTTGGGTCAGTGAGAGAAAGGAAGGATGGGTATTTGACTTTAATTTCCTCCACAAACAGTCTGTAACTGGAGCACTTATCAACACCACCTTCAGTAAACAGGTTACCAGAAGCCAGAGTTTGTAAAAGCTTCAGTCTTCAAACAGCAACAAGACTGAGCTGCCCTCAGCACCTACTGACCAGGCTTTTCAGATTCAGGAATAAAAGTGTCACAACTCTTAAAGCAGCAAAAGGCAAAATAATTAATTAAATAAATAAAAAGGAACTAATATTGGTCCACATCTTTAAATAAAGTGGCTTTTTTGACTCTTCTTGTTCTCTATGGATGGAAAATAATTGGATCACAATGAAAAGGAAGAAGAGTACTTTTTTTGGAAAACATAGATCTGTTTTTACCTAGCAGTACTGCTAATCACATTAAAATAGTATATAAATACATTCTTAAAATTTGTAGTACTATGGAAGCAAAGAAAAGAAAATTTCAAGCAAATAACTTATATTTTATATTGTATTTTTAAAAAGTGCTTTAGAACAAAATTTGAATATGTGCATCCCAGTGCACTGTCCCTTACAAGAAGGACAGGAGATGTGACGTTCTGGTTTGGTTTCTTTAAGGTAAAAATTACAGCAGGAAAAGGATCAAACAACACCAGTGGAAAGTACAGAGAAACATATTCCTGTCTTACCAGTGTTAGCATTCTGGGCTGGAATGGGACAATTTTCATGTCATGTTTTCTTTCCATTAAAATGGACTGTTTGTGGTGAGTTTTATGTTTGGTTATTTTCTTTCCCTCTGAAAGTGGCAGTGCAACTAAGCTAAAGACATTGCTGTTTTCCTTACTTGCTCTTTAGAGTAATTGTTAATGAGCTGCAGCCTCTCAACCAACATTTCATGCTAATGCATCACATTGTAAATATCACTGTACCATATTCACACACAGGCTAATCAAGTGATGTATGATCTACATTGAATTTTAGATCAATTTTAATATTGGGAAAGCCCAGAAGGCTTGCTCTGAGAGGCAGGATGACTGACTGATCAATTTGTTGACAGCAGCAAAGTGAACAAGCATTACTGGCTTTTAGTCTAACCACATGTATTTGGGCAAGAGATGCAGGATAATGAGTATTTTTATCTGGGATTAAGCTAGCCAGAAGATCCCAAAATCAGAGAGAGGCTAAAAAACGTGACGGGAACATCTGGGCACCTAGTTTGAGCATCTCTTGCTACAAATAACCAATCAATGTAAACTGAATAAGCAAGCAATTAAATCAAACATAGTCTTTGACCAAACTAAATATGGAGGTATGCAAAGCATGCTTCTGCATACATGTGCCTTGATCACCATTTGGTGTATACATCCCTTTTAGTAAAACCTCATTCTAAAAGTGAAGTAGCTTCAAATCAGGCCAATTGTACTATTTTATGAACTTTTTACATGCGGGTACATACTTTACTATCTATAGGCACTGAATTATGAAAATATACCATGCCTGTGTGTTGTCCTTTCCCTGCAGGATGACATTTTGTCTTCTGTTGCTCAAACCTCAAAAAGTTTGCAATCTGACTGCAGCACTGACTCTGGACTCCACAGGCAGGGCTGCTCCAATCCATTAGGTGTGTTTACAAGTATTTGCTGGCCAGACAGAGCATTCACGTCCCACCTTGGAAGACTGTAAGGCTTCCCCAGTTCTTGAACTGAAATCTCAGCTGAAGTTACACAAAGGGTTTAACAGTATTTCACACTTGCAAAGTGCTATAGTAAAGTGTAAGACAGCACTGCATTATGTTTTTTTAAAATGAACTGTTTTCTAACTTCAGAGAGGAAGTTGGTGACAACCACGTCAATTCACATCTCTCAATTCCCACTCAAGTTCCCTGTATCTAAAAATATAATGGCTTCCTAAAAAAAAAAAAAAAAAGACAATGGACATAGCATTAATGATGCTACTGTGATTGTTAAGTATCTGAATATCCCCAGCTGTGTGTCATGTTACACAAACAAGTCCAGCTCTTCACTTCAGAACTGAGAAAAACCCTATAAGGTGATAGTCTTGCAAGACACCCTGGGTCTTGCTGGTTGACCCTGGGTCAACAGCTTGCACAAATTGTGGTTTATAAAATGTTGTTTGTGAGGCCACTGCAACTAATCCTTTATGACATGAGGAGCAGGCTTTCTCATATATGTACATATACCTAATATACTTATACATAATGTACATATACCCTCCCCTTCCCCCTGAGTTGTCCAGTTGTTTTCCAGTAAGGGCAGACAGAAGCTCACTGGTCTGCATGTTCTGCAAATCTTCCTAGAATGAAAAGACCTCCTAAATATTTTGGTAAATTATTTAACAGATAGCAATATGAACATCACAATATAATGAAGCTTTAGAAAGTAAATATGTTATTGCACACTAATAGTTGAAATATGTAATAGTTGTAATATTTAATAGGTGTAATATGCAATATTTGATTTTTTTTTAGCCGAATGGGCTATTTGTCTTCATTCTCAGTAAGATCACAAGCATATACTGTGCCTTTTTTATCAGATGCCAGCTCTACTTTATTATGCACTTTCCATCTGTGGCTGCTCATGGATTCCCCAATGAAGTCCCAGCTATTTAGTATACACACAAAGACGAAGGAGGCTAAGGAAGGTGATGTCCATTGCAGCTGCCAAGGCTGAACACAAGTTATTCTTATTTAAAGGTAATGTTAACACTTCTTACAGCTCATGATCATGCATAATAGTTGAGTAAAACATAAGATCTTTCTGCTGATGGTACCAGCTTCTCTTTTCAGAGAAGAGTACATGCTTGATGACTTGCTGCAGACAGTCTTACTCCAGTCCCTTCTAAGAGTGGATAATTTCATTAAGTGATTATTGCTTACATACGCAATTAAGAAGAGAGAAAATATGGACTTATATGCTTTGAGGGTTTTGTATATGAAAAAGAAGATCTTAGAGTTAATATGACATATGACAAGCAATTAGTCTAACCAGGCCATGACTAGAATTCTACCTTATGAGAGCTTTTTTTTTAAAAAAAAAGCAAACCAACATTTTTTGGTAGATACTGGATTTTGTCAAAAGAAAGCAAACTAATCATAAATAATGTCATCACAGTAACTTTGAAATATAAACCACTTTCTCTAAAGTAAATGTAGAGAATTTAAACTGATGCAACAAATGTAGCCCAGAACACCCTTCTTGAGATTTTAAATATGGGACCCCCTGAACCATAAACCAGTAAGCGAACTGAGACATGATCAGTAAAAACTTCTTTTCAAGTAACTTATAAAATAATCCAGACAGATAAACTTAATGAAAAAACAGCCAACAATAGGTCTGATAGAAGCAATTAATTTTAATTAAAAAAAAAAAAAAAAAGTAAATCAAGGTAACAGTAATATTATTCATGCCCTGGAATTTTATCAGCTGATCTGCTCTAAAGAATATCATAAAAGTCCATCAAATTCAGCAATACTTGTAAATTTCACTAGAAGGGTAAAAAAAGATTAAATTCTTTTCCTCTACTCTGTGGATTCTCAACTCTCATTATCTCTTCCTTGATATTTTATATCTCACAGTATTTCTGTCTTTTCAATTGACCCATATGTCCCCTAACCAGATATCTAGGAAACTGTTATTTACATCAATGCAGAATCCTTACACAGCAGCTGTATAAAGGATGACTTCAATGAATCTATGCCAATTCTGACACAAAATTTTTTTTTCCTAATTTATTTAGATACTTGGCTAAAATGGTGCATACCTGTTTCCAAATGCATAAAATCATAGATAATTTAAAATTTCCTTAAGGAACTGTGGGCTTTCTATCTCAGCTTTTAATAGCAAATTATGAAAAGGCATAAGAATCATAGCAGAACTATTACGATTCATAAAGAAAACTAAGTCCTAAGATGATAAGAATCACAGCAAGGTATATAATTAGAGTGGCTATAACAACAACATATAAATTAGATAATTATGGATTAAGCAATCCCTTGGGGATTCTCTCTTGCCCTAGAAAACGTATAACAAGCTCCTTAGATAGAAGGCAATAACTATTAAGTGTTTGAGGGAGAAGTAGGACTATAAGGAAAAACAAAAAGAAGACACGGTAAGATAAAAATTGTTATTTAAAATCTAAAGTTGGCTTTCATTTTTGGTAGTTTATTTTAATACACTTACTGGTCCAGTTTTCCCCCATTAAATCTGCTGACATCTGTTGGCTAAAGAGCACATGTCAGATTATCCAGAAGTGCAAGATCAAATAAACATGAACTGCTTCTTAAGGTGACAGTAGGGAGATACAAAACACTGCAGTGATTATCAGAAATGTAATTTTTTTTCTTGTTGTTTCTTACATCAATGTAATAATCCCAGGTGTCCTGGACACCAGACATACAATAATCTTCATAAATCCTAATTCAAAGCAATACCATCTGTCAAAAATATTTTTTATATCTCCTAATAGATATGCTACATAATTGCTCTCACAGTAGGGCAAAAATACATGGTTGTACTAATTTGCTTTACGAATGCAGTAGCTCATTATCAAAAATAAACCCACCACATTACTGGGGTTTCTAGCACTCTTCATATATCAAAACTAACCTTTCCATTCTCCTATTTTCTATAACCTCAAATTCCCAATGAAAGCAGATAAAGATTGAATTCTCTGGAAATTGTATGGTAATAATGGAAAAATCACAAGCATAAAAAAAATAAAACCACAGTGTCTCTTTCTATTATGATTGCGTCGCAGTTAAAATTAGCTTTGTATTTCATGGTCACTAATTTGCTAATTTAGTGACTAATAAGACTAATCTAAGTTCTCGGCCCTGCAGAGCACTAACCATTTTGGACTCAGTCCAGAAAAGCACTTAAATGTGTGTGTGACTGTTATTTCATGAGCCTGAAGCAACTGCAGAGGGATCAGACGTGCCTGATTGGGCCCAGAGCACTCATCACCCTGCTGGATAACACGACCCCCTAGGACTGACCCATGTCAGGAGATGGCCCTCCCAGACCACTGTCCATACCCGTGGACATGGAGAGGACACTCCGTATGGGATTGTTCAAAGCAGGAGAGCTTCTGTCTGAAGCAGAAGACAAAATGTTTGGGCTTAATTTGGCCTTTGAGAACACCCTTCCTCCAAGGAGTTTTGAAGTACCTGCAATTCCCCGAACACGTGTGCAATATCTGAAGAGCTGAAAACAGCACAGGCAGAGGTACAGCAGGGGTTACAAGAGGTCCTGTTACACGTTCCTAGCTGCAGCAAGATGATCTTGATGTAAACTTTTATGTGTGCATTAGTTCAAATAATTTACACAAGATTATACAAATATATGTATAGATATTGACAATTCAGTGGTTGTATGTCGCCCTGATTTTTCAAGTTTTCCGAGGCACTTTCTAACTCTATATTTTTCATTGTTCATAGTTATTTCTCACACACATGGGCGTTGTTATCAGAAGAATGTTTTTGTTACAACGAGGTTGTTTACACACTTTCTCTTGGTGTGAAGAACAACTGATGGACAGTTGTCTTGACCAACGGGATGGGAGAGGTGTCAGCCTTCTTCTCCAACCCCTGGTCTGTGTGGAAATACTATAAATATGGAGTGAGATGTCTTAATAAATAGTTTTAACCTTCTCATGAGAAAATATGTCCGTGTGTGTCCTTGCGTGTCCCACAATGACAGTTGTACAGCGAACAAATCCAAAAGTACCTAAGAAAATGGGAAGTTCCACAGATGATGGCCATTGCCAAAGTACCCCAGAAGATAATTTCTTCAAAAAATCAAACTCAATTTCATTTCCCCTTTGAAAATCCATGAACAAAGTATTACTTCATTCTTCTTTAAATAACATTTCCAAAAGCACTTTTCATGTTCCACCAAGTTTATATCTAATAAGCAGTGAAAAAGTTTATATTTAAAAATAAAAGCATGTTTCCAGCAAGTGAAATGATGAACTTGTTGATGAACTAAATGCTCTTTTGTTGAGTTCTGCATTACAAATATCAGATGCCACTTTGCAGTAACCAGTATATTTTGGCATACTGTTCAATATTTATGAAGAATTTGTGTTTTTATACTAACAAGGTTATTATTTCAATTGATGTTCTGTGTCTCTGTGACATACTGAATATGTAATGCAACGCTTTTCCAGTTTCTCTAAATTGGTGAAGTTCTCCCACAGATTTACAAAAATATAATCACCGCTGGAAGGAGAAATATTACTTTCCTAATGGCCAGAATTATCCATTTAATTTCCGTGATTCACAATTATTCTACTTAATTTGGGAACTTGAGAATTCCTTTGAGTAAATGTGAAGTCCATATACTGAAATCTAGACTAGAATGAACTGCCTAAATACTACCATGTGCTGGATCTTAATTTACTGATTCTGTCACAAGCCAGTTCATATGAGTATTTTTGTGATATGTAGATATGTAAGTATTTTAATAGAAAGGTGAAAATAAATCCTTATATCATTTTCACTGTAATACCTGCTATTTTATTTTGAAAACTTTGCTCTTCTCTAACTCATAAAACTTAAAATCTATACAAGTTCCTGTTTTCCTGAAATTCCACAGAACTGAACAAACCACTGAGGCTGCAGTAACTGGCAGTTCACCATCCCCAGCAAGAACATCACATTATGGGAAACTACTTTTGTCCAGTAGGTAACTACAACATCAATTAATTATACTGCCCAGATCTGCAGGACTTCAGTTGCAAAACACCCTGGCTCAGATATGCATGGATCTAAAAGTCAGACTAAAACTCTGCAATTAGTTGGAACTAATTCATATTCTCACGTTTTCAGAAGGCAAACTACTCATTACTTATGATGAATTAAAGGTTTCAGTGCAGGACACAGTTTTAAATTTCAAATTAAAAAAGAAGACGACAGGCCACACATACACACAGACCACTCTTTAGAGATGGAAAAATGATCACACACACCTCTACTATACCAAGGGACTTAGCAATAATAAATACTGAAACAGCATTGGAAAGAAACAGACAGACACTGTTAGTACCAAGGTGAGATACGGGAAAAAGAGACAGGATAGGTCAAGCAAAAAAATGAACCACCATAAAAGCACTAAAAGTCCAAGCCAAACATCTTCAGCCACCTTGCAAATGTCTAAAATTATATGGCAATGGAAAACAGGCTCATACTTGGCACAAAAACATTTTCAGAGTATGTGGAGAAGAAGATATATATATACATCTTATGCAGAAATATTCTGAAAAGCCCTCACCTGTAAACATGTATCAAATATCAAATAAACCAAAGAAAAAGAAGGTCATATTTACAGCCACACAGCAGAGAAACAGAAAGGAAACACACAATAAAGACAGCCAATTATACTCACATTTTCATGTGACTCATAATAGTAGTTGTGGAAATAGATGACATATAAATGTGTGACATTAGCCATCACTGCTCACCACAATAGTGCTTCTATGCAGTTCATTAACATTCTAGATACAGTTTCATGCTTGCATAACTCAAGTACAAAAATAAGATATTCAGCAATACCATACAACCCAGCCTACTTCAGTTTCCTTTTCAAATCCACAGCAGTGGGCTTGATATTATTGGCATCTAATTAATAGCAGTGCTGCTTTTACGATAGATGACAAGGAAGGCTGAGAGTCACTCAGCCAGTGGAAGATGTGATGTGGTGAAACCATCTGCAGGACATTCATGCTTCTTAAATGAGCTGCTATGGAATTTTCATCATGTGTGCATAAGGAAAAAGTCTCCTACCTGTGGAGGTTGACTGTACTTCGGTCTGGTCTCCGGAAATGAAGTTTTACCCTTTGAGTCTCTACTTTGATCATCAGATGTGTCACCTTCCAAAGTAAAAAAAAAAATTAAAAAATAAACTTTTAAATCACTGAAATCCTTCATATTTTACATAGAGTAAGAAAACAACTTCAGTCTTCCTAAACTCAAATTATACCCTGAGAAAGGGGGACTCTGTAGCCACATTTATATCTACAATTTTGAACATGAGAGAAAATGAGAAAACTGAGACATTTTGAACATAAAAAGAAAAACTTTGAGAAGTGGTCTGCAAAATCCTGGAACAAATCTGTATCAATTATTAAAAGGAAAAATTTCTTGGGGAAAAAAGGAAGAAAACAAAAAAGCAGGGCCCCTATTTTGGGACCATTAAGTTCTAATAATCAGCAAAGGGTACATAGCAGTGTGACTACGTAGTGCAAAGGAGATACCAGGTGCACATCCATCACATCCCAATCCAATGTCAGGCTAGAATCACTGTGACTCTAGCCTCATTCGTAGTCTCATTTCCACACAGGTGATATTTGTGCATGATTGCAGAAAGAGAGACAAAGCATTCTGAGAAATGGCCTGGTTTTAACTGTGTGGGGACAAAAACTGCTTGGCAGGCTGGGCACTAAGCTCCTCCCACTGCACACATGGGGCTACCTCTGCACAGGATTTTACCAAGAAGGCACAATCCAGTTTATCCCAAAAGCTGCAGCTGGTACTGATCTAAAGATGAGCAGATCACAGTAAAAAACTAGAGATAAGATTATTTTCACATTTATTTTTAAGACAGAAGGTGTATTATCAATTTTATTGGAAAGGTAGAAGTAGTAAAAAAAAAACCCAAAATCAGAATTTGTTTCTCAGATGTTGCAAAACAACATCCTATCTTCTCCAATTTTCTTTGCCAATGGAAGGGTATGCCAGAAGTTGTAAAGATTTTGCAGATTATCTCCTTCTGCTGTTAGTACTAGTCAATAAATAGTTTGTAAGAGCAGACAACTGAGAAAGATTAAATATTTAGTTACATCATTTTGGTTTTATTTTTATTTGCTTTCATACTGCTTTCTGTAATGGTGTATTTTGGAAGTCTGTATCTTCAAAGTGTCCAGCAGCAACAATCAAAAATGAAAGGGTTCAGGTTATTGTAATTTAACTTCTTTGCTAAACCAGTGGTTCTGGCTCCCCTGCTCCATTTTCTGCAGAGGTTTACTTAGAGCCAGAGCACCAAGCAGAAGCTTTTGGGAACAGCAACCAGATTCTGCCTTTGCCCAGTTAGGCTGAAAAGCCAATGACAATCAGGTCCATGGAGGTTTGCTCCATAATGACATGGCCCCCCAGGTCTGACTGGTCAGATCCCTCAAGTACAACGCAATATTTGGAAAAGTTATTTATGAAAATAGGCACTAATATCTAATTTTTGTGTCTGCTTTTAATAGCCAAGTATTATTCCTAGCAGTTTTTGCAGAGAATCATCATTATCATCATCTTTGTAACGATTTTTTGATGCCTATTAATTTCATTAATGTCTACACTTTCTAAGACCTTTACTGGAGTTGAAAGATGGTTCTTAGTAAACTAGTAATTCTCTACATAAAATACTCCAAAGCACTTGTATTTACAAGAGCTGTTAAAAAAAAAAAGGGGTGTGGGAGAACAGAGGAGATGGGGATTCAGTTAATCTTCCATTCCACTCCCAGTATCTTGAAAAATACAATTTGTAAGCACCTATAACAAGGTAAATAACAGTCATGAAAATCATGAATGCTAAACAATTAGTTTACATTTGTAATGAAGTAGAGGCCCGCAAACAAAAATTATTACAAGTATTGTAAATGCACCCTGCCTCAGGGAGATATAAAAATGGTTAACAGATACATGAAGAGGGCAGTAAGGCATGTTTTTGGTACACCTGGTGTGGATGAGACTGCAAACAGATTTAAATTGTACCAAATTTAGGCTTGATCAGCTTCTCCAGGAGTAAGGCTACTTAAGCACTTTGAACAACCTAACTAAATGGTTTCTCTCAACAGTGGTTAATCTCCAAAGGCCTTCAGAGACAGGTTGGAAAACATCTGCTGTAAGTGGTTTCAATCATGCCAAGATAAGGGATATGAATGACCTTTTTGTGTTCCATGATCACATCCCATGATCAGTGCAGGAGGAAGGACTCCACAGGATACCCTTTGCCAAGATGAGGGAGCTCAGCTGTCTGAGGAACACTTGTGAAGGTGCTGGGAGACTGCAGTGAGCTGGACAGCAACTCACCAAGTGTGTGCGGGCAGAGCTTTGGCAGTCGGTACCAAAGGGACATATTGGGTGTTTGCATAAAGGTACTGAAACAACTTACAGCAGGGATGCAATAAACACAGGAACCAATGTTTTATTCCTTGTCTTTACAAACCATTCCTGAGAAAGCATTCAGAAGTTCTTATATGAAAAAAAACCACTAAGGAAACACAATTCATGTGTTAATGCTATCCAGAATATATTTCTTCCCTGCGATTAGTTTTCCTTAAGAAGAAAAGAGTCTTGATTTGTAATCAGGACCAAAGGGTCAAAAATGATCACAAGAAAGGAAGAATAACACATTTAGAGAGAAGTGAAATATTTTACTTAGAACTCTATCATCCAGCTCCCAAAATTCACAAGCTCTTAAGGAAGCCAAATGCAGGAATACCTGTAGTGTTTCACAATTCAAATTGCCTTTGTGAAACTGCACAGCAACCCCAACATCTCGCCAGATTTTCAGGCATAGGGTCCTGCAAGGATAAGTCGTGATTCTTTGTATAGACTTTTATTATTCAAGTTAATGGAGTTAAAACAGTGATAGGCAGCTGCTAAAAACACCAAACTGTCTAAAATATCCAGTGGGATAGTTTTCCAGATACATTAGTATTTTCAGATTACTTCTTTCACTGGTTCCTATCTCAAATATTCAAACAGATGAGTAATCCTTATTTCTACTAGCCCAAATAATTAATTAACTGTGACATACCTCCCCAGCTCTATCAACTCCCTACCCTACCTAGCTTGCCACAGCTGACTCATCATATTTAGCCACACATAAATTTTTTTGTGTTCAGCTTGCCTTGGTTTACCAATGACCTACAGACTAATCTCATTCCTTAATTGGAAGTCATAGTTTGTCTTTCTTCTTCAGGCTCAGCCCTTAAAATTCCCTCTGGTCTGGGTTTTCCTCTTCTCCTCTCCAACCTTGTGATCTCTTCCTACCCATCGACCACTATGTGAGGAAGAGGGATGATGCCAAACACCAAAAAGACACATCTCTCAAAGACCTCTGGGTGCAGGAACTATGTGGGTTCTTTTGAGCACTTCAAACATTGTGGTTGATAGCTTTTGACTGGGGAAAAAACCCAAACAACCAAACCATCTCTCCCCTCCAAACACTGGGGGAAAACCCCCCCAAATAAACACAAGTTGTCTTACACAATCTTGATGTAAATAATAATCACAGCTTTGCTGAATTTAGTAACTGAAACCAGGCCCTGGAGAAAGATCACAAATACACAACCTCAGTGGAAAGGGCCCCCAAATAGTCTTTCATCAGAACTGCAAATATGTTCATAGATAAGGGCAGAAGGACCATGGTAATCACCTAGCCTAGACTCCTGTAAAAATATAGGCCAGAAGATTTCCTGAATTAATTTGTTTGAACTAGAGTAACTTTAAAACTATTTTAATCAGGAGATAAAAGACAAAATTATTTCTTTTAAAAAACACTTAGATTCTGGCTCATATATTCCTTGGTTTAAGCATTGTGCAAATTTCAGTCATAAAACTCCTCTGGAAAATAAATCTAAGTCATATATCAAAAAATGACATATATTGTTTAAAGTCTATAAGAATTAGAAATGAAGGGCACTTCATGCAACGTAATATGGTTTAAATATCAGCAGTGTAATCTGTAATATGCAGTACATTACTGGGAAAATTTACCAGGAAAAAAATAATCATGCTCATTGATGTAAAATATTCCCTTCCTTACCAATGGGAAAATACTTTAAGTTTGAAAAGAAAGTAGTAGGCGTATTTATCCTACTGTCCACATAAGCTTGTATTTCAAATCCTCAGTCCTGGGAGGCTGTTTTTAAGTTATATTAAGCCTTTTCCAGGCCCAAATAGTCACTGTTGCACTGAAAGGTCAGACATACGTTTCTCCTTTCACTAAGCTGATGCTGGATTTACACCAACATTCCCCAAGTTCCACTGGTATCTTTTTCCAAGAACTGCAGCCAGGTGGTCCACAGGAAAGAAATACCTACTCCAGTGCTCAGTGTGTACTATGTATATCCTCCCTCAGAGCTCAGAGTTATTGGTGTCGAGAAATCTGCATTCAGCTGCCTATCTGGACCTCAGCAAACTCCCATATAGAAAGGTTCACCCACAAGTTTGGCTTCTACTCAACAAGGAAGTGGTGTTTCTATTTATACTCTTTCCTCTTCCAGCATTTTGTTAACCTCCAACTGTGTAGTCTCTTGATCAACAGACAGCATTTAAAAGCCTAGCCCACCCTCAGTTTAATAAATTAAAACCAATTGTAAACGTATTTTAGAGTCTTCTGTAATGTAGACTGCCATTTGTCCTGGTCTGTGCAAAACTCCTGTGAGACGCTGAAGCACGTACAACACAGCAAGCAGTAACTAGCTACCAAATACATGGATTTTCAAATGTCACCTTCAGCTTCAAAAGGAAGACAGCTATTTTCCATTATACTTTAGTTAGTTGCTTAACTCCTTGTTGCCTGTCATTATCTTCTATATCCTGCACAGAGATGGCAAGAACAAAGAATATTCTGGCTTCTACTCAGCAGCAAAAAGACAAAAAATTCTAAGAGAGGATTAGTAAGATCTGAAAACAGGAGTGATTGACTTTGTGGAAGCATCAAAGTTTTACTCTTACTTACTCATAAATCTTCTCCTCTCTCTCTGAGATAAGGAAGAAAGGTCAGACACAGCAATTTTAAGTTACCCTGCTCCAGGATAAACCAGCAGAACTTCAGGCTTCTGTCCACCAATACTGCTCTCAATCTCAGGAGTATTTAAGCAGCATTGTAATTCCCTCTGAACGTCCGTGTCTGGGGAGTCCCTGTGATGGCACTTCCACACAAAGGGGATCCATAGCACCACTTTTTCAAGTCCTGCTCTCCTCTCAGCCTCCAGGTGTTTCAGCAGGGATGAAGTGTGTTTATGCTCAGTGTCTTCCAGCCCTGCTTGGTTCTCCAGCACTCATTTCCAGGGTCTCACATCTTCCACTTTCCAGCCAGTGAATGAGCTGGGGACTGAACCGGAGTGGTGTGAGGGAACCTTGATGGCAGTACCCAAACACAGAACTGTGCTGATTTTATGGGATCAAGGCAACTAACAGAATACAGGAAAGATGGAGGGAAGACCCTTAGAAATCTTTGCTAATGAGCATAGAAAAACTGAATGGTGTGGGTTGGGAAGGAATTTTAAAGATCCTCTATTCCACCCACCCTGAATGGATTGTACACAATAAGCTGTAAGTAATTTAACAGTTTCCATTGGTGATCAACGGATCATTCAGGGATCCATCTGAATCAAATAAAGCACTGGAAGGGCTGTCCTCTTCAGTGGCACAAATGGGACATTGATGAATAATTGTTCCTCCATTTTCTCAAAAGTGGGATTATCACTCTGTCTAACATTAGTGCTATGAAACTACATATTAATCTTCATTATCTTCCATGTGTACATGGCCAAGACATAATAGCCTTATAAGAATATATATAGTTGGCAAAACAATGAAGTCATCCTGGTTTCAGGCCACCTTATCCTGGTTTCATATTAAAGCTTTTCATATCAACAGCAGTTTCATTTCAACAAGCTAATAATATCCCCTAAAAAAAACCCAATATATCAGCAGAAAGATCCTCCACAGCTGCAATTTCCAGCAAAACAAGAGTTTAAGAGTTTATGCTGCATAAGGGTGAGTGAGAAGGAAGTCTGTGTAAGTCTTTGTTAAGGCAGAGGTCTGGTAAGTGTTTGGCAACCTTACGTTGAGTTTCAATAGTGTATTAAGAGGTCCTACAAATAAATCTTTGAGTGGGAGTAGAACTTAACTAGTATCTTTTCTAATTCTCCTGATGAACCACGAGAAAATCTATATAAATCCCACAATGAGAATCCTGAAACTGATTTCTTCAAACTTGTAAAAAGCAGGGGGGAAACTGTAACAATGTAAACATTACCCTGAATGGTTTTGCATTTGCAGACATGAAGCAACAAGGTTCAGTCCTTTCCCAATTAAGAAGGATAGCAAATCCAGCTACAGCACATGCCATTGAAGATTATAGGAGTGGCACTCCACATTGCCACCCAGTCTGATTTTGGTATCCCATCCTTCTGAAGGCAATCTTAATGTAGTCTCCATTTTTCCTAAACAATTCTGTCAAGGTCTTCTCAACCTGCATCCCACTATCAAGATCACAGTGAAACCACAGATTAAAAACTTCCCTATGAAAAATTTTGTTTCCCCAAACAAAAACTTTTCAGAAGATAGCAAATAGTATGAGAGGATTAGATGCTCCTCGAGAGTTTTCATACCCCAGATCTACATATTTCTAAGTTTGCAAAAATGTTTTATTTCTGTGCTATCCTATATTTCCAACTTCTTAAAAGTTTCACTTCTTTCAAAGCTTTCCTGGATCCTAAAACAAAGGACCCTTAGAGTTTAAATCTAACTCCATTTCCAACCACTTCACTGAGGCTAAATCATTCCAACTCCTCTGACCTCCATTGAAAAGGCTCCTTTTTAAGAGGTGCCCAACTCTTTCAGAAAGCTGATGAATCCAAAGCCAAAGTTCCATAGCAAAATTTTAGTTGGAAGGAATCCTGAAGATCACACCGGTCCAATATCCAGTTCAGTGCAGGGCCAACTTCAAAGTGAAAGAAACTATGTACCTCAGGTTGTTTGGCTGAATTTTGAGGCTCCAAAAGAAGGAGCTTCCTCAGCATCTCTCATCTCGCAGTTCTATCTATCCCTCCACTGTTTTTTACCTCCAGGCTCACTGTCACATTCAAAGCAAGCTGTAGAATTAATTAGCCCATGAGCCACAATCCCCATGATGAAATGTTATTTTAGTTTGGTTTTCTGTTATGAGACTTTCATGTCAAGCATAAAGAAATGCCAGAAATTAATCTCACTCTGATTTTCTGGTGTCATGCATCCATGCAAGTACTTTTTATCCCTTATATGTGCAGTAGTACTTTCTCAGTAGTACACCACAACACTGAGCCCCCCACCACAGCATATCTTTCCAGAGATCTCATTTTTCCATTTTGCTGTTTGGAAATTCGATTCTAGAGTTCATTACCTTGGATGCTGCCATGCCTTTCTTATCGAGCTGTGCTATCAAGAGTGAGCAGGTGATGTGACTTACCAGCTACTCAATACAACCTCAGGACTGAAGCATCAACAATATAGATCCAAGTAAGGGCTTATGACATGTTCAGTCATTTTATAAGGAGAAAGTTGAAAGAAAAAGCTAAACAAGAGAAATGTACATCCTCAAAGTCTTCTGACCCAAGATCCATGCTTATCTGTGTGTTTGTGTGCCAGTGCCTCAGGGAAACCTCAAAACTATTCACTGCTCTTCCAATGTTCAATTCATAGTGTGTGGATAAGCCCCCACCCCAGTCTATCTATTGTATGTTGGTATTTATCATGAACATTGGCCCTAAAAAAAAAAAAGTCAGCAAATCTGCCTAGAAGGCATAGATGAGATGCCATAGGCCAGTCTCTTCATGCATTCAGTCACAGTTCTTGACATTCCAAAAGAACCTCTAAATCTTCCTGTTATTCACTTCACCTGTCAGCGAAGCCACTACTCTTCACATCAAAACAAATGTAACCTTCCAAGGCCAAGTGAATAAGACTTTTCTGGGGGAAGCAAATAATTTAATCTACTTTCTTGAAAATAAAAGTTTTATAAACTGATTGTCTCTCTTTTTATTTTAGATAAAATCATTCAGTGATACCTGACTGTCATTCATCTAGACCAGCCCAATCATCCCACAAAACAAGTACATTGTTCTAAGACTAGGAATAAATCAGAAGGTCCCTTAAATTTTTAGACATTTATAACAATTTAATGTTAATTCATATAATCTCAACTTCACTCTCAAATCCTTATACTGGAAGATGTCTACACTTGACAAAATACAACTTTGCTGTATCAATAGGCAACAAGTGCAAAAGAAGCCTCAGTTTGCAAGCTTAATTTTCTTCCAGGATTACAATCTCCCACTAAATCCTATTTGCGCTTCCGAGGGATGGAGATAAAGACAACATTGTTTCCCTTTATTTGTTCTGTTTCTCTTGCCTAACTTTCTCTTGTTTACCTTTGAGAGAATATGACAGTCAAGATCTTCCCAATCCTTCCTGCGTTTTCTTATTTTGCTTGTGAAGATGATAAAAAGTTTAATCTCAAAACAATAGAAGTCTTTACCTCTTCAGTTCCTGATGAACAGTAAAAGGCTTTGGGGAAACATCAGTAACAACAACAAACTCAGAGGAAGACAATAGTACAGCTCACAGAGAGTAGTGCTGGCAAGCCACCTCCCCTTTAACATGTTTTAGCAGCATCATTTCCTTGTCACTAGTTAATCCAACCTATAAAACTTATCTCAGTTTACAGGCTCTGTTGTTTTTCAGAGGTAAATGTATATTATAATATTCCACTTTCCACTATGAAATTAACATTATTTCAGTATCCTCACTTAACTATGACATTAGGATTCCCTTCCTCCTGTTCTATTCATTATATGGTTCTAAAGGCAATCCTGCCCAGAAAGCAGACAGCACACACTGGAGCCCACTTTGATGAGGACAGAAATTTTTGTAGCACTTAAAACCTGCTGTGTGGTCTGCCTGTTCAGTGTCTTGGTTACACTGTGCAACTTGCATTTCAGTAGGTCCAACATGCATTAAAATTATTTGCCTGTCAAAAACTGAGGCGCTGATACCCTGATATTTGCATATGACACTTGCTACTTAAATGTAAATTATATTAGAAAACAAACAATGCAAATTTAAGATGGTTTCCTATGGAATTAGATTTACACAACCAAATCTCCTGTGCTTGATAACATAAGAAAACATTGTCAAATGTGGTTGAAACTGGCACATAGATAGAAAATTTGGAGATATTTAGAACTTACAGAATATAACCACCTGCAGCTGGGAAGTACAAAGAGACTAGGAGTAATGACCCAGCTGAAGGAAAAACCCATTGCTCTGTTATTCTTGGCCTGCTTGGTCAATTGGCAAATACTGCTGCAGTTGGTCCCTGTGAATGAAGGGAGGCCACTGTAATAATACAGGGAAATGCTCAGGGCTGCTCTAGAAGCTCTAGTCCTGCTCCTAGAAGGACTAGGAAATCCTCAAGGAGGTCCTTGATAAACTATTCCAGGGTACACTATGTTTTATTCTCTTGAGAGCATTTCAGGTATTTGAAACAAGAAATACTCCATAAAGAGGAAGAGGGGAAAATCCCACCTAAAAATTTGTAAATCAATCATTCAACTCATATTAGGGCCACATATCTTTGTGCCAGGATGCACTGAGATGACCTCATGATCACATACAGCCTCATCCCAAAAACCAGTGAGCAGCTGCCTACAACATTAAAGTTAGTTATGAACTTTCTGTCATGTCTTCTAGAAACTCTGAAAGTACCAGAAAGCTGAGTATTTTAATACCTGGTGGAAGAAAATTGGTAACGGGACAGAACACTCATTTAAGGTAACTTTTATGTAGCATAGTTAATGAGAAATCTCCAAAGTAATAATTTCATACCCAAGTGCTACTATCCTCTCAGAGGCATGGGAACTCCACTAATTCTGAAACAAAGCTAAGCAGAAAGAATTTGAAACTTAAAGATCACACACAAAGTTATATAGATACCCTGAAACACACATGCATGTCTGCATGCCATACAGGCACAACACAACTGATGCAGAAAGTTAAATCACAGTACCTAAGATTCTATCAGAAGGCTTACAAATACTGTAGTTCAAAAAATATTCCATTCCCCATTTATTTTTTGGAAGTTATTTTCTAGACAGCTGCCTGGAAATCTTCTGTCACTGTGTTTATATAATGTCAGCTCTGAGCAGAAAACCTTTTGGTACATCCACTGCTGCTTTTGCATTTCTGAAGCATGCTTGCAGACCATTTCTGAACAGCATGGGGTTTTTTTCTCTAAAAAGAATAAATTCTCTGCATTTTTTGTAGTGACAAGCACAACTTTATAAACATACCTAAACTGGTTCAGAGAGTATTTGAGTATTTTTTAAAAGGAAAACCTACATCTAAAAGCAATCTCAACAGACTAATCAATAACAAAGTATCTCTGCTTCCATTACGCCTTGAAAAACTACTTTTGACTTACACTGTTAATTCCGTTGTATTAGTACCATCTTCTGATCTCAGACTTACTAAACGGATCTAAAACTAATCAACCAAGTGTCCTCACAAACTAAAACATAAATCCATTTAATGTGTCATCAGAGAGGAGAAAAACCTGCACAGTAGCTGAATTTTGGATCATACCTCTGTCATGAATAACCAGCTCCACATTGATGATTAAAGGACTACCTAATTTTATTTATTTATTTAGAGCACATAGGTCAATAATGTGGATTAACTAGGATTAAAGTGTTATTTTCTGATTATTTTTGTGCTTTAAGCTGGTTTAGTATTTCTAGGAACTTTATTCTAAAGCCAGCTTTGTAGAAGAAACTATACCATGGAACTTCTGGATTACTCTTGACTTGTGCGTAAACAAAATGGAAATGTTCATTTCAACATATTACTGTTAGAGTCCTTGGTTTTAAAGGCAGCAACATAAATAGTATATGCACAGATTTTTAGTATGTCTGGCTTCATTACTTTAAAACCTTTCTAACTATTCAATTGCATTTTTGCATTACACAAACATAGTAGTGCAGCTCTGTTAGGAAAAAAAAAAATTATCAGCAAAAAAACCAGCTAGAATAATTCTTTAAAAGTGCCCAAAGAGCAGGGCAGAAGTTATTTTGGGGAGGAGAAAAAAAGATGAATAAAAGTTCCTGAACAGAAGAATTTGCTCTAAAAAGTCTAAAAAAGCCCCACCACATTAAAATATCCATTTACAAAGATAAAAGAGCAACAGATGTGAAAGTCCAGCTGATATGTTTTTGGCCATATCATTCAGTGAAATGCCCAAATGCTTGCACATACACCAAAAAATGACATTAATACTGCCTACAAAGCAAAGAGAAAAAACCATAATAATTGTGCCGTACTTGAATAATTCATTTTAAAGAAGAATCTGCCAGAACTTTGTACCATATTCTTTTTATATGTGGAGAAAATGAAAAAAGGTCAAAGCAGCTGTTTTATTTTCATCTGTTCATGGTGTGAAACTGAGGGCTACAAATACTTATGTTAAGTTATGCCTACACTGTAAATCAGTGCCTTCCCTAAACTCCACATTGAAATGGACTTTTCCAGCTGAATATTAAACATTTCAATTCATAAAAAAAAAAAAAAAAGCCAAAACTCACAAGTGGGATCATGCCAGCTTCAAGAGCACAAAGGCAGATGGGACAGTTTTCAAAAAAAGAGTATTTCTTTTTTCCTGAGATGATAAGCACCCACCCATTTCTGCAGAGGCCCTGGGGAGCAGAAGGGGTGAGCCACAGTGGATTTCAAACTCTGCAGACAAGGTTTCAATGGAACTCCAGGCTTATGGGCACTTAAGATCCGCAGTGATGTGTAAATTACTTTAACAGGGGCTACCAGATCTTCTGATAAAAACTTCACAATGTTCAAAGATGCAGGACCACACTCTGCCTCAGGCTTTCAAGAAGTACAAGGGTTTCTGAGTTCCTCCCAATGCAACAGGCAAACTGTCCCAGAAACCAAAGTACAAAGTCTTCCAAGTTCTGTGGCTCCTTATCCACTTGCTCAACATCAAGTTCCCAGACAGGTCCGCCCTGCACATGAAATTTTTCTGCAGAACTTTTTCATGCAATAACACGATTAGAATAGAATAAGTATCTGTTTCAAAACACAGCACACTGAAAACAGTCAAGGCCACCCTACAAAAACAAACTACGTACAGCTGGTAACTCCCTTCTGGCTACTATTTGAAGAACTGTCAGTCAACCTGTAGTGTGAACATTATTACCTAAGGGTGAGCTTTCACAACATGGCTGAGTCAGGCCAATAGCTCAGTGCTGCCAAAAGGAGCAGTCCTGCCTCTCCTCTCAGCATAGCTGCTCCTGCTCTTTCCTTTGGGGTGGCCCCCAAATTCTGCCAAGTGCTTGTGAGCCACCTGAGCTCACTGAACTGGATAACAGAAAGATATTCCTATTGCGCTGGGTTAGTTCTCTGCTAGTTTCATGAGCTAAATCAGACGTCAAATAATCTGGCAGAGCCGGCACATGGGTGATGGAAAGTAATCCTGCTTCCAGGAGCAAGAAGCAGGGTGACCCTTTCTTCAGACAGTTAAGCTGCCTTGCAGAACCACACTCTATCATAGAATCAGTCTTGCTTTCTACCACGAAAAAGCAGAAGGCAATATTTCAGATCTAAATGTAGTCTTCACTCCAGACATAAGACAAATCAACATGGAAGGTTTCAAAGGTGTGCTAGACCTCACATATCAAAAACATGAAAAGTTCTTAAACACAAGGAAAAAACCCAAACAAGTTTTTATACTAGGAAATGCTCATTTTTGTTATTACCAGTAGGCTGTAGAAAACTAAAGATTAACACATATTCCTACTTTTCCTCCTTCTTAAGGGTTCAACAGTGCAACTTTGTCTATTGCTTTCTCCTCATGAGAAAGTTGCATTCATTTTCACTCCATCAGATCCAGGGAATAAGACAAGTGAGCACTTACTATACAATGCTGCACTGCTGTGTTGAAGGAGCCCTCTGTGAATGCAAATAGTATTAGTCTGGATGACAGCTCTCTCAGAACTTCCATAGACTGGCTTGAAAAAATAACATGGATAATTTTATGAAAAATCTAAAATCTGGCTTGGACAATGCAAAGAATCCATCCAAGTATTTCAATTTCTTGTAGGTATTAAAAAAGTAGGTGAGGTCATACAAATTTTGTAAATTTGTTTAACATGCACTGACCTGAACCCTGAACACAAGGAATTTTGTGAAGATGAGACCTGAAACAGTCATACTGATCTTCTTTCCCATTTCTAGCCATGCTTTTATCATCTCCTGCTTGAACTCAGTACTCAGAGTAAAGCACAGACCAACAAAGTCACCCTGATGTCTCCCTACAAAATAAGCCAATGAACCAACCCATCCTATGCACAAAGGGCTGTGTTACCACATACTGATTCAACTGGCTGCAAATTGGCAGATGAAATTCTAGGTCACAAAGACCTGTACTCCTGTATCTGATAGGCAGCTGCTATGGTACATTAATGATTTTTCACAAAACAAGAGAGAATTGAGTTTCCATGATGCAGCTATTGCTTTATGTGTGCTCTACTCAGGAACATGTCCTATATTCAGATCACACTGCAATTTGCCCACAATCATCATGCAGCCTGATATGCAGAAAAAACTAGAAGGAAAAAAAATCCAGGGCCATAAACAATGTGGCACCCTTTCCTTCCCCAAAGACAGCTTCTGCCTGGAAGACAACTGATTTCATATTTTCTTTTGTATTGCCTTCATACCTCCTTTAAGGTGAGGACAACAGATTTAGTGCCTGGAGTTTTACACACGCAAACACTGCAACAGGGCAGAAAATATATGTGGTTGCCAAATGTTTTCAAAATTTGTGACCCATCTTTCCTTTCTACTCTGAGCTGTTTGCTCCTGCCATTCCCCTCATCCATTCTGATGGATTCAGTCTATTCTGAGTTCCAGTCTGGCTCCTTAGGGTGTCCACTCCTCTCTCTAAACCACAAAAACCATTTATGCTGGCTGAATTTGCTTGCACCTTAGTCCTGGTTCCAGACATGGTTCCAGACCTGGTTCCCGATGAGATATCTGAGCAACGAGACAATCTGAGCCAACTGAACAGCACCAATTCCATTCATACCTCCCACTTCTGTCTTCACTCTTGCCATCACTGCTCCATCACTGCTCCATCACTCAAGCCCTTCAAAAAAAATCACCTTACTAGAACAGCATAACACTAACCCAGAAAAAAGTCCCCAAAATTGCAGAAAAATTAAATAGAGAGAAAAAGTAGAGTCTGAAGCAGGACAAGGGGACTGGCTTTCCTTCAGGGTGATAAAAGATCAGCCTAGCTACATACAGAGCTAGCCTAAGACAGGGTGATTTTCTCAACAGAGCAACTATTTTTGCATGCAATATGATCAGTCATGTTTAATTGTTGCCTGAATAAAGGTGATGTTGTGTGAGATCACGAGAGCTCATCTAATCAATCACCACTGCTAAGAAAGGGAATTTCTCTTCCCCTCACTCAAAGCCATTTCCCTTGCACTGACTGACAAAAAAACCCTTTTTGCTTATTAACTCGTCTTTTTCTGAGAATTGAGCCAATTGACGAAGTCCAACAGATACCAGAGCTGGAGCAAAGTAAGGTTCACTAAAGTGGAGGAAAGTAACACCTTTGCTTTTGAGTGGTGGTGAGCTGATAAAATCTAGATTATCCTCACTTGCAAAACCACTACTGGCCAAAAAAGTCTTAAATGAGTAAGATCAGAAATGGAAGAAGACATACAGGATTTTGCCTTTGAGATATCCCACACTACTTAACTTTAAAACTTTGTGGTTAGAAAAAACTCCTTTGTGTTACTGTTCTGCCCCAAAGGGATTAAATAGGAACAAAGGCCTGAAAAACAACCAGGCTCAAACTTTCTAAGCAACTTGGAGGTTAAAAGACTGTGCCTGTTGTTTGTCAAAATGCAGGTGTAATGTACAAATGCAGAGAATGTTTTGGGGCCAACTTATCGTGAAAGGGGAGTAGCTGCAACATAGATCTCTAATTTAGGAGACCAGGCTCCCCACTAAGGTACTGCTAGCAGGCTTTCCCTAAAGGTGCCCAGGAGGCACCTATGTTAAACACCTGCTCCATATGCAGGGAAGCATCTTTCCATCCAGCGAGTAAATTGGAAGAATTGCTCTCAGATGAAGACATTTCAAGTCAAACACTCCTGTAAACAACCTAATCCATGATTTCTATGCCATCCTCCAACACAAAGGGCACACTAAACCTAGGGAGCTGTTCTGAAATGTTGCCATCAGAAGAAAAGCTCTGCTACAGTACCATGTTTCAGATATGGGATGTGAGCATGCCTCCAAGATCACCCCAGCAACTGCAGAGATTTGGGAAGGAAGAAAAGGCTCTGGCACCTGCTGAAAGAAGGCCTAAGAGAAGTATTCTGAGCTTGTCTTGCTGGAATTTGTTTCTAAATTAATAAAAAACATTGTAAAAAGTAACTGGACTACAAATGTGTTCTGAAGGATAACCTCCTTTTCCCTGTCTGCTTGTATAATCAATTTGCAGTTGCAGTTGTATCCAAAAGTAATGAAAATACAATACATCTTTGAATTAGTGTATCTTTATTACTGCCCCAGAATCCCAAATTAAGAGCTCAGGACAGATCACAGAAGAATTACCACTGTATAAATAATCAACCAAACGTTTTCAAAACTTATCACAAGAGTTCTGGCATTTAAGAAAGGGGCTCTCAATTGCACAGGCATGTCTGTAATTACTCTTTCATCATCTCACTTCTAATGCTTGGGTGTCAGGTGAGTATACCCAAAGCTCAAATCTTCAGCAGCACACCAGAGAACGGTTCAGAAAACAACCTGATCACCTTTTGCTCAATCACGTGTGAGCTTAAAACATCCCTACCACCGCTCTCACTGTTCCCAGGGGTCCAGTAGGAAAACAGGATTATTTCTGATCTCAGCCCACACAGCTTGGATTTATCTACCTGTATTGACCTGAGACCAGGCTGTTCTCCTCTGAGGTCTGCATTACCTACAATCCTCCCAGCTTGCTTCCCACAAAACTAAGTGTCATTTGTGCTAATTGGTGCTAAATGAACCAGAAATGAGAGAATGGCAGGGATCCAGCTGACTCATTAATACCAGTGTAACGGATTAACCCTTTTACATTGTCTTCCCACCCCCCCCAATTAGTCAGCATCAAAGAGGTTTGAGACTGCACACACTGGAAACATAAAATGGGACAAAGTGTTTGAAAACAAAGGAAGACATCTAGGAGCAACATCATATTCTGCCGCAAGGCCCCTTATTTTTATAGTATTTGGGAATAGAGCTTTTAAAAAAGTTAAGCTAAGCTTTATTTTAAAAGCTGCAAGGAAATGAAATAGCCTGTCTGAAGAAAGTGAAACATTCTGATATGTATAATAAATCCATAACAAACTTGTCATGTAAATGAAAAGTGTATACTTCAGCATGAAGCATACAACTACTCACTCCAAGTTCAAAATTGTTATTAACTGTGACTATAAAATTACTACAAAATGTTAAAAACTTTTTTTTTTAACATATGGGCAGCACTTTTTGATTTGTGATGTGAAACAAGATATTTTTGACTTCGTCAAACTGCTATTTAGAAAAATCCTTTCTAAAACAAACTGTCAGTCTGAGGCTTCACATTATACAAGATGGATCACTTATTTTCACAATACTTACCTGCTTGAACAAGTTTTTCTAAATGTGTAACTGCCATCAAAGATTAATGACTCCTCTCTGTGCCACCAGTGGCCTCCTATTCCATTTGATAAAATACAAGCATCTTTATTTCTTCTAATAAGCATCTGTATGAATGTGTGACATGCATACCTGCATTCTGACAAACACAAGACAAACTTAAGAAAGAGAGCTCAAAGACAAACTTAAGAAAGAGAGCTCAACTACATTTGCAATGATGTTTTTGGAAAATTGTGGCATTTCTCATTACACAGTTATACACACACTTCACCAAAACTTGGATTACTGTACTGTATAACTTGAATGCTAATGTTGAAGATTTAAACTCTGGTTTATGCAATATATGCAAGAACATCACTATACATAAAATGTTTCATGATGTAGTAAATTCTTGCCTGTATAAAAGCTTCTCATCCTTTTAAAAATTCAGTTACAGTTTAGTGAATATGCTGCTTTTTAAGACATCCACCCAGCATTTATATTTGCTTCACATAGTCTGTCTCAATTATACTACAGCTGTCTCTCAGGGCAGAGCTGGCCATCTCCATCATGAACAACCACCACAGAAGCTGAAGTTCTTGATTAAAAAGCAAATGGTTTTGTGAGCCAAGCTAAAACTACCGCAGCTGCTCCATTTCACAAACCAGGCGCCATTCAGCTGGGAAGAATGGCACCGACTCTGAATTGTTCTTCCTGAGAGTTTTCACAATAAAAACAAACCACACTACTTCCAAAATTTAAAAGACTAGGGGGAAAAAAAAAAAAAGTCTTCACTATTCTGGAAACAAGTGTTTTCTTTTTACTTAGAGCTTTTGATTTCTACATCAATGTTCCTCTATGAATAAAAAAACAAAACTAAAGCCAACCCCTCCCCCAGACATGCACACACCACACGGCTTCCTGGAGATGCTTTTAATGACCATCTACAGCAAGGCTGCAGATGTATCAAAGAGAAATTGCAATGCTTAACTTTAAAAAACCCAAGTTACTGCTCATTGATTGATCACTACTGATGCTGTTAAATATCATAATCAGTGACAGCATAAGGAATAGGAATAATAATAACATAAATAACAACTACAAAAATTACTATTTTTGATATACATTATCACAATTATAAAAAACCCTGTAATTTCTTTTATCAAGACAAAGTATCAATCAACTCCTGACCACTTCCTCTCCAAGAATATATATTTCTGTACAAAACATGAAATAAAACACTCCCATTCCAGTGAAGGTACAGCAAATGAAGTTGCAATGTGCATTTTAAACAAAGCCGTGTTTAATACAACTTATGATGCACAACCTCTGTATGTGTCAACTCATTTTTTAGGTAACAAAATATAAGTGCTGATAACAAAAAACCCCAATAAGACACCAAAACATACTTACAGAAATGCTGAAATAGAATAGAATTTTTTCTTCGGTATTGAAAACACCCTAATGAAAATATCAGAACCAAAAGCATTACATAGGTTTCCTACAAGATCCTAATAACACTTTCTTGGTGATCAGGCCAGGAAACACTTTGCACCTCAGTTACATTTTATACTTCAGGGATAGTGAATGTTCAGTCAAATTTTTTGAGGTTATTTGGCTACATTAAAGTTATTTGATGTCCTGGCCAGAAATAAATTGGATGTAGCTAAAAAGAGCTTCCATTTTATTAAAATGAAAATATTTGGTAGTTTTACTCAAGGTAATGTTGACTGACTGATACAAAATTAGAATCAACTCCTTCAAGTTGTTTAAATGCACTCGTTTTCTAGCAAAGGAAGAAAAATTTGAATTGCTTTAAGGATTTTTCTTTAAAATATTATCTGTTGCTTTCCTATGATTATTTCATTTATTTTGCCTTTATCCCTATTGTACTTGAGCCAGATTAGAAACACCACACTAAGGACAGACTGGACATTACACAAGGCTTCATTCACTATGTTACAATTTTTAATGTATAAAAAGAATAAAACCCCAAAACTTAGTCTACCTATTCATTCTACTTTTAGAAGCTGGAAAAGATTTGATTTTGTGTTACAAACTAATGAGGGCTTTAAGGTTAATAAGTGTTTTAGGCTACCCATATCACAGCAACATTTTTAGAATTATTTCAAGCAAATTTTAAACATTTGATGGATTTTTTTAACGAACTCTGAAAGTAATAACTCAGAGTAACGATCTAACAAGGCTAAATAACTTTTGAGTCTATCTTTAAAAATATCTCAGTATTTTAGGACCTCGATAGATTTGACTTTACAAGTCAAGACACTCTATGAAATGGTTAACAGATTTGTAAATTATTTTTACAGGATTTTTTTAAAGTTGGGTCTGTAAACAAAAATAAGGCACCCTTAATGAAGAGACCAAGTAAATGTTTATCTGCAAATTATAGTTACTGATCTCAATGGGAACACTACTTTCACTTTCAAAACCTTATATTTCACAGTACAGAACTGATTTGTTTGGGGCTTTTTTGCTGCTTGTGGTTTTGTTTATTTGTTTTTGTTTTGTTTTTCTTCAGACAAGTCCTGGATCCTGTCACAAAGTTATTGTGTTGCTTCCAAGCTGTTTGGCTTTTGGGTTTGTTTTGTTTCCTTTTTTCCAAGTCTTTGAGGCAGTTGAATTCAGCACAACTCTCCAGCTTCTTAAAGTAAAACCATTTGTTTCATTTTGTAGGTTACTCCTTAGTACCTGACCAGCTTATGTTCACTTTGGTAAGATTGCATAAATGACAGCATAAGTATTGAAAATTCATACTTCTAGGAGCAAAAGTTAACAGCTTGAGTCTACATTTGATATTTGCTATGTTTCCAGCTTTCAATTTTGCTACTTGAGAACAGAGAAGTCACAGGCTGTCTGGCATTTTGCCACAAAATGGCAATTGTTACTGCAAGTTGTTACTGCACATATCAAATCCAGGTCAATGGATCTGATGCACTGGTGTTCCCCAGTCCTTCCTCCAACATGAAAATGTTTCTGGAATTCAGGTGTTTGTAGAGTTCTAGGCACTTCTTTAAACACTAGCCCCTTTAAGAGATAATATTGAAAACCTCTCCCAGTTTCCTACAATTTTCAGGCCAGATTAAGAATGAGAAAAGTGAACCAAGCCAGGTTCAACACACAACAGCCCCTCATTCAGGCTGGTATTCTTAGAAGAGCAACCAACATATTTCAACCACATGACAGAAGGATGGAAGTCTCAAATATTATTATATCTTCACAGCATCATGAACAAGGTGATGGTGCAGACAAGAATTAATGTTCTGACTAAAGAAAAACTTTCACTCAGATTTTGCAATAAATCATAAGAAAAATCCCTAGAAGTCAGGGCTACAATAATTCCAGTCCTCTCAGAAACAGCCACGTAGTTCCTGCTCTCAGTAACCATTTTTGGGTGTTCATTTTTCAAAATAACTAACATATAAGGAGCAGGGGGGAGTAAGGAGGGAATATATTGAGCCTATAGTAACTTTTTTTTTAGGCTTCTTAATAATTTCTTATTGCACTAGATCTCTTAAAGTTGCCTCTTTGAAAAGGTTCTAGGATCCTTGCCTTCTCCAAGCCCTCCAGTAATTTTACAGAGACAAAATTACTTATTTGCTGGCTGTTCCCCTGTTTTGAATCCTTTCTTTCAATCATGGAAGGGCCTAAATCTTGTATGGGCATGAAAAAAGTTCACATTAATTCATCAGGGAAGAGGGTGTGGGAGAGAAAACCATTACAAATTCTTAATGAAAAAGTCTTCAGATGGAAGACTTGCTACTCCAGCAATGTTAGTAAGATAAATCAGGTGACATTCTTTAAGATCTCAAAAGAAAGCTAATAAGGAGCTCATAAACTAAAGTCAAAAATCTAAGTGAAACCTCAAAACTTTTTTGCAGCAATATTTTTAAATATATATTCTTCATAACAGTTGCTTACAAGGAAACAAACACAGACATTTAAACATGCAAAGTAAAAACTAATCCCAGCCAATATATTTTCAGAAACACCAAAATGTATTCAGCATATGTAGCATTGTTAGGCTTTTAGCAGGTCTGAAAGGTTGTACTGGGCATCACAAGGACATAAAATACCTGCTCTGAAATCTCAGCTATTTAAGATTGACAGGGATTTTGTGACAAAGTGCAAGGCACAACCTGCATATCTAAATAAAAAAATGAGATCAGAATCGGAAATAAGCAGTCCTAGAAGTATTTCAAGAGGCAAACAGAAGTGTTTGGATCCAATTCCCAGTTTGATAAAATACCCTGGTATTAATGGAATCAACTGGATACTTCATAACCTTTGTTAAGAAGTAAATCTAGATAAATGTTTTTTAAAAGTTAGATACATTATCATTTACTATGAAAAGCAGTAAAATTCCAAGCATTTTTCTCTCACTTGGTATTACTATATTTTAAGGTCAAGTTCTGACTGAATAATCCAGGATTAGAATCACTGAAATCACATGAGCCCTTTGTTCTCAATGATCTACACTTCCATTAATTTGAAAGTGGCAGTGCTGATATTGATATTTGAAAGAGTATAATACCACCAGATTCAAAGGCTACAAGACGGTTTTCCATTACAAACCTCTTACAAAAAAGTCCTTTTCAGTGTGGACAACTGAAAGAAAGAGGTAATTTCAAGAGGCAATAGATAAGCTTCAGTAGTACAACACTAATATTATCAATAAGTGGATATCCATAACAAAGGATCATAACAAAAGTTTCTTTTTTCACATTGCTTAATGGTAAGGTGATAGAGTTGGGTGGGTTTTTTCCACACAGTATTTACACACGTTTGTTCTGAATAGGTGAGTAAGTCTAGAAATATGCCCAGCAAATGGCAAGCTAAAGAGCTGGAAGACAAGACCGAGAGAGGCTGAACTCACTGACATTCCAGGGAAGCAGAGAAAAGCAAAAGCACAGTGTCTTTGGAAAACTGCTTGCATGTGAAGATTTTGTCTATGTTATGTGAGTCAACATCCTGGACAGGTTTCCACTTTCAAATTTCACAGACACTCATCATCTAGTTTGCACAGTGACCTCCCTTATCCATCACTAGATTGGTGGCCAAGTGGCTTCTGCACACTTTCATATATATTTCTCACTAAATCTGCAGCATTTCACAGAACTGGCAAGGGCTGGTCTTACCACACATATGTTTTAGAGATCAGAGAAGTGAAGTAAGTAGCACACAGAAACAGCAAAGTACTGCCTGCAAGCTCCCATTTAACAAATAAAACATTTGTTCAGTAACCAATTTTTGTTTTCAGTCTCCTCGGTTTAATGAGGCAATGCAAATATAAGGCTGCCATGTTTGAAAGGGCTAAATTCTTTTTAAAAATGCTTCAATATTTATGGGACAGCAGAAGAAAGTCCTATGCAAAAGTTAAGGCCAATGGGAACCAACAGTTGGAAAGATGATGTTCCTTTGGCCTGTGAGACACAGCTTAAACAGGCTTCTCTTGATGGTAATATTTGTCTTCAATGGCTATTTTAAGTGTGACCAGAAAAGCCACCCTTTCATTCAATGCCTTCTGTCTTCTCTTGCTCTTAATTGATCTCTTCTATGCATTTTTATCTTCCAGTTATGCCACTTCCTTTTCATGCTCTCATTAGTACTTTCCATCTTTGCTCAAATATTTGTCCAACAGCAATAGAAAATCTTGGTGTTTTTACTGCAACTCAACACATGTGACCTCTGAATGTTATCTCCAGCTGCTTTTACAGGGTATTTACCTGAAGTAATATAAATCAGTTTCTCATAAATTATGCACTATGCAGTCATAGCCTGTAGTTTTAAGACAGCTATGCCACAGTAACCCTTCACTAAGGGAGCTGGTCCTTCCTTCAAACTGCCTGTGCTGTTCATCTGATGCTTCAGTGAGACAGTTCAGATTATCAAGCAGGCAGGAAACCCCAAAGCACGTGTGTAGGTGTGGGTGGGTGACTTGTTTTTCACCAGCTTAGTGAAATGAATCAAATCACCAAGAAATCAGACAAATGGCTAGACTGAGTCAGGTGCAGCAGAGAAGCAGCCAGCCCCTTGCAGTGGCAGTGATATGTTAAATGAACTGTCAGGCCTATCTGCACCTTAAGTGGAAGCCTCTTGGGCAAAGCCCCGTGAGATTATTCTCCTATTAAACATAAATTCTCTCTCCTGTTTTTTCAAACAGAGAGATGTTTTAAGAATGGCCCTTGAAGCCAGACCTAGACTTTACCTCAGAATGAGGGTGTGTGAACATTGATGGACATTTATTGCAGATCAGCTAAAAATCAGCAATTCATTGATCTCTAAAATTTCATCACTTATCACACACAATGCAGTACTGTTTACTGCATAAATTTTTAATACGTAAACATATCAATCAGGAAGCACCATGTCTTTGGCAGTTGAAGTCAGCTATTTTATATTAAATATTTGTGATGGGTATCTCCAGAAGCTTTTATGAAGGTTTGTTTTAAAATTTTTCCTCTGGTTTTAAAATTATCCACAGGTAGAATGTTTCTTTAAAATTCTCTGCGGTAGAAGTTGTTGGCATTTTAAAGCCGCCATGGCAGACTAAAAAGAAAAAAACCCAAACTATTAGAGTTCTGCTGAAAATGGAGTAGGGGAATTTAAAAAAAAAAATCCGAACACTTTATTCATGTCCAATAGAATCCAAATTAGTTTGTCAAATTGCAGTCTGGGATTTAGTGGAAAATATCACATTGTGTGACCCTAAATTTCATTGGCCTTTGACTCTATAGTGTCTCAAGATACCAGTGCTTTTTCAGCCTTTTATTACTAAGTGTTTTGGGGCATTCACAATTTCCATGATGTTGGCACTGCTTCTCTTTATTACATTTAAAGTATTTTCTACCGTGGACAAACATCTTAAAACACCACAGAAGAAAAAGCACCCTTGGAAACATGCAAACCAGAGGCAAAGCAGAGTTAAATATTAACTCTTGGACAACCTCTGCATGCACGTACTGGGCTGCAGCAGCACCACATTAAGCACATTACCCTTGGTGCATGACTGCTGGACTGCACTGCTGTGCCTAATGAACACTGTGGTGCTGCACTGGCCCAGAAGCAATAATAAAAGACATAGAAAAAAACACCACCTACTCATTTATTTCACTTTTTTTGTGCTCTGAGTAGGATCACTTTATTCAATTTCCAACAAGTCCATATTCCTGTTGGCAGCATTCCTCTGTGGGTAAAAGAGGCAAAGCAGAGTCAAGTTGTGTTCCCCCTCACCCTGTTCCCTCCTTATCCACTGTTTCTGGAACTGATTTACATTAGCCTTCTTCTCTGTGTTTTAAATGAGGCTAAATATTTTCCTTCCTTCCTTCCCCACTCCCTTTTATTTATTTTGATTTTTTTTTTACTTTTTGGGTAGGGAGAGAGAAGAGGGAAGGAATTGAGGGTTTTTTTCCAAATAACCAGGGGAGTAACACCAGGTTACATATGCTTTGTAATAAGGCATTCAAAATACTAAGTAAACGAGAGTAAAAGCAGTACAATCCAAACCCATGGTATCACCAGCCAACATAGCACAGCTATTAAAAATCTACTGGATATCTATTTGGCATCAGCCTTTCTCAAAATAACCCCAATTCAAAAAATTGCTAAGCAGATCCCTGCATGCTCTGGGGAACTAAATGGAAAATTGTACCTTTCTCAATTGCCCTGACACGTGATGTTTGGAAAAGCTTCAGAGAAGTAAGCCAGAAATTCCAGATAACAGAACATTTCCAGATAATGTTATTTCTTCCCTTAATTGTGTTACCCTTGAAATATCCTTGTATCCTCTCATGGGGCTTGATTCTGGTCCCAAGAAAAGTAATTACCCTTCGTATGCAAGATCATACTATAGGAGAAGAAAGCCTCTTCTGTTTATATACTGAAAATCAGCTTATTACAGACATCCACATGATGCAATACAAGAAATCCAATGAAAATACCTGAATTGGAGCCTGGTACATTTACATGGTTGGCAAAACTTTCTGGGGGCAATTCATGGTATTTGATTAGAAATGTTAAATTTTTCAGTATAAGTTTCAACTGTATTACAAGAGTTTGAGCGACAAACTTGCTTGCAGCTACTTTCTCTTTGCATCTAAAACAATGCTGCTGTGCCTCTCTGTTTATCCATTTTAAATCACTTCTATTATTCTGGTACTGAGGAAAAGGAAGGGAAGAAACATTAATCATATCCTTACTAGCTTTGAACTGATAATCTGAGTTTTTTACAGTTAGTTTGAGTAATGATGGTTATGCCTTGGTTATCAAGCCTACAATTACATCCTTTATATTATTTACCAGAATATACATCCCCAGCCATGCTCTGTATATGTACTTGTTTTATATAAAATACCATCATTCATATACTATATAAAAAAATTAAGTCTATTAATTATTGCAATATACAGAGATAGATTTCTTTGCAAAGAAATATGAAGTCAGTCCCCTCTGTTTTTTTAACTCATGACTTCTGATCTATTAATTGCCTCAGTTTTGTGATTCTTTGTATAGACATTATGCTGTAGAGAGAGATGATGTTTCTTTGTTAAATGCTTTGCTGTTTCCTGTTGTGAAAACTTAATTGACTGTTACTATTCAAGTCCTAACAAAACAGCATTTCTACTGTCCTTTGCTAATTATGCCTTGTCTGCATTTTCCCTAGAATTTCACACTACATTTGTTTTTCTACTTTATATTTTAGGGCAGCTTATTTGTAAGAATGTGCATTTATGTTCATATTATCTTGACCTAACAGACCAGATCTGATTGCTTTTTAAATGTATGCAAATAATTGGCTTGGAAGCAACACAGAAATACAAGTGCTGCATTTAGTGTGAGTGCAAGAAAAGTTAAATTGGGCTGGCACTTTAAATAAGCTCAACTTGCCAGTGTAAGGGCATGTTTTGCTTTGGGGCCATACAATGGACCCATCTTTGGGATAATAACAATTACATCTATTTGTCTCACAAAAAAGAGTAGCCTAACCTGCTGGAGAACCCAAATAGTAGATTGTGCTAAATGTAAAATGTGGTTAAGAAAGAGTAAAGGGGGAAATATCCAAGGTGCCTTCTTAATATTCCCACATATGGAATCAGACAACTCCCAGAATAGTCTACTTTGTCTAATGATACTTGTGTTTAGTAGGAGATACTACCTCTGCCTATAAAAGTTGTTCTGCCTAAAGGCATTTTACCAAACAAGCATACAAAGTACGTAAAACAAAACATATATGAATAAAAACCCCAAAATTCTGAAAGACAAACTCTATACCAGTTACTGAGATCAGGTTACCTCAGAGCAACAACTGTTCAACATTTCCTTTAAGAAGCAGAGAAGGAATACAGAAGCTTTCAATATAACATGTAAGTATGCTCTCATATACTGTTTAGAGAGAGAATTCTGAACTAAAAATTCAAAGACTAATCTGCTTTTGAAACACAAGGAAAATTCAATTAAATTTCTGCATTTTTAAGTTCAAAGACATTAGAGCAAAGAATCCATAGCATAAAGCAAAGATAAATTTTAAGCACAGAAAACAAAGCACAGTCACATCTTAGACATTCTTATTTTTAAAAAGGCTGTTGTCATTAATTACAGCTGTTAATACAATGTGTATGGATAAACAGTTAACACAGTGTAATCAAGCCTTAACTTCTGTATTTCCTGAGGTTTCTTCTTGGTTCCATAACTGACACCATCTGGTCATAACCTCACATAAAGTCTCACACATTATTGCAGTAAGGGTACGTGACACCAGCAGTCCCCTCCCCACTGCTGCTGATCACCAATTCTAAGGAAGGGCCAGCAGAAGAGACCCTACTGATGTTCTCCATCTCTTTTCAAAGCAAAACGTTAGGCCTATTTGCATTAGAAAACACTGTGACTATGACTTGCAGGAAAATTAGTAATAATTAGTCATGTGTGGGAAAAAATACAAAAAAAAAGCCCTAAGAGTTTTCAAGACAATTCCCATAATTCTGCTCTCTGGAACATGTACACCAAGTTGCCACTTAGCAACAACCACACAAATTTTATTTTTAGAAAAGAAATAATCTCCAAAATCTTTCATATTTTTCTTGATTTGTGCAATTCTTAACCTGTCAGATGACAAATATTGGCACAGGGATGTTTTCCATAATAACTACATCATAAAGTTGGCTACCTGATGAAACAAAGTTATTACCAAACAGGAATTACTGCTATGCAATGATATTGTTTAAATCACAGGTGGAATTTTATTATAAAGACTAAAGGGATGGGATGAAAAAGAAGAATAAGTAACTGCAGCTGCAATTTTCTGAAGGCCACATACAACTTCTTTTATTTCATTTCTAAAGTGAAAAATGTCTTGCTTTGGCCTTCAACATGTTCATGGCTAAAGGAAGAATTAAGCCCGTTTATTACCTTCTATTTCCCTGTAATGGAATGTTTCTTTTCAAGCTTTAGTCCCTGCACAAATCCTCATCCCTATCCCACCCAAAAAAAAACCAGAAAAAACAAACATTTTGCTTCAGCAGGGACTTCAGAACTAGATGCACAGAAAATAATCCGATGTCCCTTCCTCTGGTGACTAGCCAGGAGTGTTCAGGCACAGTGTAATCACTCCTCCACTATACCCAGCAATATTGCATTAAACTGTAATTTACTTGATCTACTTCTGGGAGTCATTTATTACATCCCAAGTCCTGTAGATAGTGATAGGGCCATAAATGGAGCTATAAAAAACAAACTCGTATCAGCTGGACATCTATTTCTGCTACACGAAAGTTTGGTAAATACCAAGATTTATTACTTGAGCAATGCTCTGTGAGAACATTGTTTATTCAGTAAAGTGGAGGTGATTTTTCTTTCATTCTGCAGTTTCCTTCATTTACTACTTGCTTGAAAGTGGAACTGGTTACAGACTTGTAATGTACATATATTTCTCAAAGTGAGATTTCATCCTTGACAAACTGATAACAGTTTTTTAAGGCATGTCTGCACAAGTTTAAAACTACAGTGTCCATATCTGCATGGTTTCTTTGGGTTGGTGAGCAGTGACAAGTGAGAAATGCTATCTGCCATGCACCCAGTCCCCTGCTCTCTGATCAGAGCATTTTGAGTGCTGACATTTCAAAGCCCAAATCTTTATATTGTTCAATTAAAACTCTACATTCGATATGGCTCAAATAGTTAGAAAAAAAAAATCTGCTTTTTCAGTTTTAAGGAATAAATTATTTTTGTTATATTTAAAATAACTTTTTGGCAAAAACAGATTTGGAAACAATCTGTCATTTAGCAGGAAGTTGCAATCAACTAACTAGACAAGTGAGATAGTATTTTTCAGTTTAAAAAAATCTCAAAATATTTATTTTACATTCTTCAAAACATCCCTACTGTCACTGTAAACAAAAGTATACTATGCATATAAAAAGTGTATTAATAGCTACATCTTCATTGACATTTAAGAATCTGCTCCATTTTTGTGATATTAAACAAAGCTGCAAAATACAAATACATGATTATGATCTGATTTGAAGAAACATGCACAAGACTGATTTCATGCAGTAAATTTTATAAGGAGGAAATTAAAAAAGCAATTTAATCACTCCACTAGTATCATAGAGCAGCAATTCTTATAGCTGAGATGGGGATGACCCTCCTGCATGCAGACATGGAAATATAAATCCTATACCTGCACTGCTTTTGGTTACCTTGAAATATGTTGTACACCACTGAAGCATGGTGGAAGGAATCAGGTAGTTCTAATTAGCTTTCCTACATATAGCTCCCAAATTTTGCAAGACTTACTATGAAGCAGTATTGTCTCAGTGTTAAACTGTTCACTGCAACTGCTTGAAATCTTGACAGTTAACCAACAGAGGAAGAAAAACAGTTCAGAAGGATAAGAATATACTAATCTTTACCCAGTTTGGTGATACTCTGCAGCAACACTAAAATAAGAAATAAAAAACTAAACAAAACACCAAACACAAAATGAAAAAAAACAGCAAAGTATCCCAAAACCTAAACAACAAAAAAAACCCAAACTCCAACAACAACAAAAATGAAACAATAAACCAAACAAAATCAACCAACCAACAACCAAAAACATCCCACAAAACCAACAAGAAAAGATACGGCAGGAAAAACACCATTACTTAAGCATCCATAAATTGACAAAGTGAACCATAAATTAATGACTCTGGACATTTCTGTTGCTATGAATTTTTTATGGAAGAAAAACTTCTGGTTTCCCACCAAGAATTTTGCAGCTGTTTAAAATATGTTCCTTACTAAGAAACAAGGGTTCATATTTGCCTTAACCCATGCTGGGACAGAATTTTGGACCTACTGAAAATTCTGAGATCCCTACCTCCTCACAGATTTAACCTGACACATATAGCTGGGTAATACCAAAACAAAGACATTCAGTAAGAGCAGCAAGCCACGTAACAGAGCAAACTACTGAATAACTACGTTAGTGGAATCAATACAGTCATGATACACCAACTTAAACTGATTTTTCACTTATTTTAAGTATATTGTCCACTTAATTCTATGACATATCCCCTAATTACTTTTTAAAATGCTTTTTAAAAGTGATCAGTTTACAGAAAAAGGATTACTACAGAAAACAATTCTCTCTCACATTGTTGCCCACACACATTTTCTGGTTCACAGGTGTGAAAAAGAGCAACTTGTACTGTGAAAATTCATACATCTCTAATAATTATTTTATATGACACGCTGGATTTTTTTCATTGCATGTTTATTTACAAAAATGTAGTTAGGGTACACATGGTCTATAGGCTTACCTTGAGGGCTGGTTTCACAATCAAGTTAACCAACACAAAGTGTTGCTGCAGCTGAAATCCCCTTTCCCCACCCGCACCCCACCCCAGGCAGGCTGTACCATCACCCTCAGGCCAGACACTCACTGTGTACCTGATTAGATGATCAGTCCCTGGATCCAACTTGTGTGCAGCCACACCAGCAATGCTGGCACATGAAATGCATGTGGCTGCCACGTTCCAGAGGATACACATATAGACATCCATGGAACTATGGAATGAAAAAGACTATCTGCCAGCTTATGCCAAGAGAGCATGCAAGAGAGCAAATCTCATAGAAAATATCAAATTCTCTATATAAATTTATATAAATTGTCATATATGCTATTTGGAAAATACTCTATTCATTTTCTTTATACAATGCCTATGAGCCTTCCACAGAAAGTCTGACAATGCATGCACAAAAATCTTACTAAAAAAACCCACACGCCTTATGACAGGTGTCTCATTTGCTTCATTTGAAATTAATTACCTGAAGTCTAGATTCTAGATGTCCTATTCTCATGAAGTACCTAGCCTGTCCCTTATTGACAACAATGAAAATTCCTATTCAGTCTATTACAGAGTCTGTATTGGGTCACTTAAGCTATCTGTGTTATTGCTAATATAAGTTGAACTTTTACTGCAATAAAAGTGCACTGCAGCTGACTGCTGATATCTTCAGACAACAGAGACTGAATTTAATATTTTACAGAGATTTGGACTTCATTAAATTGCGATCAGAATCATAATTTTCAACATTTCAACTTGTTTTCAAGAGTATACCACATGGATGTATGATTAAAAGCCAAAATAGATCTTAATCATATAGCAACACACTACAATGACTCATTGAATATAAATGTCAATGAACGACCTCAGTAAAGTTAGTTTATTTTTAGTATGTTATTCAGGAGCAGCTGAACACAAAAGTGAAAGAGAAAGATCAAGGATGAGGATTTTTGCTAGCTAAACGTACTTATGACAGGATAGACTGAAAAACTAACGTGGTTTACCATATACATTTATAATTTTTAAAAAAGCAAACATAAAACTCACTAGATGGGATATAAGTCTAAGATAGAAATAACTGGTGGTGAGAGCCTGGATTCCCCCACACCTTCCAAACTAATAAATGTGGTCCTTGATATCAAATAAATAGTAAAGAATCAAGATATTTAGGAAACTCAAGCTTCACAACTCCAGATAAACTACAGCAGATCCTTGCTATTTGTCAAAGAACATACCTCTTGAGCAAACTAAGAAAAGAAATTCAAACCTTTAATAAGTCTTACAAAATATTCCACATCTGCAATTTTAATGGTTCTCCTAAAGTCAGCAGCTGACCAGAAATGGTGAAAATCAAATGTAAATACACCTGACAACTATTTACAACATGTTGTACACAACTTTAATATTTTACCTTTAAAGTTGATATCCAGTTAATGGAAAACTTCTCATAAGACTTCTTCATCAAGCCCTGCCAACCTGGATAATTTTGCTATGCTATGTTAAACACAATCATGTTAAACATGATTTTTTTTTCCTATTAGTTACTAATATGAAACACCTTTAGACAAAGATAAAATAAAAATTATTCAGTCTTGATGTTAACAGTGTTAAAATAAATTTTAAAGAACATGACAGCATCCATGGCAAAATATTCTTATTTTGAACACCATGGTTACAGCTGTCTGAACTGAACATAGCTGTACCCTGGTATCAGAATCATACAGCAGGAGAAGCCCAGTCTTTCCCAGTTCTCTCAATCAAGGCAGTTTCCATATCCAGTTTATTCAGCTATAAAACCTGTGATTCTTTTTTTATTGTTATTTTTTTTTATGGAAGTGCTGAACGTATCCTCAAAGAAAAATCAACAATTTATTTCACTGGCAAGTCTGTACATCATCAAATGTTAATTTCTATTCTATTCTGGACAATCTATAGATCTGAAGATTGGGGCAGAACTGCTGACATTTTTAATACAAAACCGAAAGATTCCAGGTAAACAAATAAGAATAGGGAAAGACACAGATACTCAACTGTTCAAGACACTGTGCCTGGATAACGTGCAGCATCTGCCATTAAAAACAGAGATCTATAATGACCTGGAGTCTACATCTAAGTAGATTTTTCCCATTTCTTCTGTTTACTAAAGCATAGGAGAAAATGGCAAATACTAAAAATCAAATTCTGCTTTTTAATCACTTGATTAATTATAAAATGCAATAAAATACTATAAAAACCACTCAAAAAGCACAACTCTGCTTTCAGATTCTAAAGATGGAACACGTAACTGAAGAAAGAAAGTTTGTCATTGACATGTGCCACTTAAAAAAGACAAACTCTTAAAACTGTTTGAATTAGATCCTAAACTTTAAGGAAGACTCCCAATTTCAATTAAAAGGATTGACTAAAAAGCATAATTTCTGAGAAAATTGTACCAGTTGACAAGAGATTTAAGAGAACTTACTAAGCTAGCAGGTTTGGAACAAGACTGATGCCCAAAAAGGCATTTAATGGGACTTCCTTTTCATGAACATGCTCAAAAGGCTTAAGACATAAGATCTTAGCTGAAAAACAGCCTCTCTGGGTTACATTTTACTGAGCTGACACTGTAAAGAAAGTTACAGTATAATATCTGTAGCAGACACTAGTCAAAAATAAATTTTTTTTCACTTCTATTTGGCTCTTGAACCTAAAGAACCACCTCATCTCAAGAGTCTTTTAAATCAATCAGTTTCCAGACAGGAATGAGTAACACACTTGCCCTTGAGACTGCGGATGTGCCGCTATAGCTCCGTGCTGACAAACAAACCCCTCTGCCAACCCTCCCGCGCCAGCTCCAGCCCAGACAATGGAGCTCCATTGCCGTGGCACCCACGTCAAGGCAACCAAACCTTTCCTCCCAGCCAGCTCAGCAGCTCAACACTGCTGCATATTAAAAAGTACCTTAAAAAGTACCAAAGTCCCACATCCAGACAGCCTACCAAATTCAGACAAAACGAAGTGGGAATGTGTCTGGACTCATACGTATGGACCAGACTCACTGAGGATATAGCTAAAGTCAAATCAATCACAAAATCCAAAGGCCAGCCAGGCAGAAAGGTTTAAGAAAACCTATAAGAATGTCATTACCATCCCCTTTCCTCCAAGGTTTTACTGAGGCAGAAAGGTTTAAGAAAACCTATAAGAATGTCATTACCATCCCCTTTCCTCCAAGGTTTTACTGAGGCAATGCTATAGCAGCAAAAAGTTAAAAATACAGTGATGGCATTGATCAACCATCAGGAGTACAAGAAACCATCCACCACTCCAGTCTTGATTCTGACACACAAAGTGTCGATGTGGTATTGTACTCAGGCCTAGGCAAACCTCTGCTGGCACAAACTGCTCCTCTTCCTGCCAACTCTGGTGTTCATCTCCCTCTGGTGGACTGTGTACACAGAGGGAAAACTGCTCCACCTAGAACTTCACCCTCTAGGATATCAACACAACTCAATTTTTCTTCCAGTTATTAAATCCTCACCTGAGATGCACCAGCAGGTAAAACCAGCGTGGCCGCTCAGAGTGGGTTCTGAGACACCAGTGTGGCCAGCATGTGGCCAAATGGGCCAGTGCAGCTCTCTTGCTCTGCAACTCACTGAACACTTAAAAACTCCAATTACTTAAATTTATATACATAGACATCTTCTACTTACCTGCTGTGCAATAGGAAACAGAATGAGAGTTCCTTTTATACTCAGACGGGACGAAATGGAACAAGGTATGAAAGACTACCAGTAATTATTAGACACCTAATATGCAATATTAGAGACCTAATATGCAATTCAGATCAGTAACACGTGAGAGTATAGAGACACAGAATGCATAAGAGATTTTCTCACATTCTTGAAAATTCCAAACACCATACTATCACCATGCCAAAATGTTAGCAACAACTGAAGGGCAAAACCAAAGGGAAAGACAAGTCAACCTTTTCTCAGCTGACACTAAAATTAAGCTTCAGTCAGCAGAGCCAACAGAAGCTTTCAATGCCAGACCTACACTCAACCTTCTAGACCTACTCAATCCATCTCATGAATTATTACAGCTCCTTCATTTTTATACTGAGCATTTCCTTGAATTGCTCTGCCTCCTGTACAAAGATCTCAGGAAATGGGCAGTTGTTTGGCATCTGCTCTGTCCTTACTCAACTATTCTATTTTATTCTTTTCTAGGTCCCCCAAATCTAGCACAGTTTCCACAGCAAAAGGAATACAGCGATATAGACAGCATACATGGATGAATTACTTCAACATCAAACCAGTTCCACCAACTGCACTGTTCTGTTCCCACAAGTCACTGTCATGAACAGAAACTGAAAGGAAGGCCTTCTCCTCAGCCACTTCGTACAAGCTAAAACTTGCTGCTGTAAACATTCAGGGTGACAAGAGCTTTGTTCACCACTTGGGAATTCTTAAATACTTACTTTTTACTAAAAATAAATTTGAAGGTACTGTCTATAGGAAATATTAACCACCTTATCTCAATGTGTCAAGTATATAAAATTGTTCCACATTCTAAAAAGCACTTAATCATGTTGAGGCACTTCAATTCTTAGTGAAAGCTATCTTGTTCAACAGGGAGGAAGGAGAAGAAAGACGAGTCTGCACATGGAGCAGGAATACAGATGATGACTACTCTTTTTGGAGACTAACAAGCTTTTTTTTCCAGACTTAAAAAGTGTTCTAACTTCACCTGCGTCTGCTGATAACAGGCATTTTTCATGTTAGCATTGGAGTAAGTTTTCCAGCCTCCTCCAACCTGAATTCACTGCAGGACACAGTACAAAATTAATTGTGGAAAAATCCATCTGTATATTTAAAGGCCTTATGTCAGTATTTTCTGCTACAATGCCCTTGGACTAAGGGATCTACCTTCTTTAGGTGACACTTGGCTTTAAAGTTAGATGGCTCTGAAGCTATCAAGAAATACCTCTGCAGACTTGACTTCTTTCTTCTATGTATCACACTTCATCCATCTATTCTCAATCACCTTCCCTACAGTCCTAGGAAGGAACTTCTTGGGAATAATGCAGTGGCATCCTGCTCATAGTTTATAGGACTTTTAAAAACTATGCTTTTTGATTTGGTTTTGGAGTTTTTTAAAATGTTTCTCTTGTATAGATGCCTTTCCTCCTGTTTAAAGCACCCCATTTGAGCTATCAAACCATTCAGGTATCTAGCTACTATAAATATTTACAAAAGCAAACAACTTTTTTTTTTTTTTTCCCTGTGTGTTTGGTTTTTTATTTTATGTAAATATACATCCATGAAACATCATTGGTTCATCATACTCTTAGGTCAGCTTCTGGCACATGGTTGCTTTCAAACAGGTTTACTATAGTTGTTTCTACTCAAATAAGTAAGTTCATTAGTGACAGGCTTTGAACTCACCTAATAAGATGATTTTAGGGACAGCAAAAATCCCAGCTTTATTTCAGCAGAAAGTCAACCTGATCAATCTACATTCCAGCATATTTATTTCAGTGCCTACCCTCTTGTTCCATTGTTTTTAATGTCTTGCACACACTCTCATCTACTTTGAATTTCAGGATTGTAGCAAGTTTCATAACAGGAAGGCACACACCCCTTAACATCCAGCTTTTATATGGCTAGATGGCTTGTCATGTTCCCCTGGCACAGGCACAAATGATGGAAAACTTACTTGCCATGTAGGAGACTGAAAATCAAGTCCCTGGGAATATTAGTCAGTGCTAATGTTTTCCATAAAATCAGCGCTAATGTTTTCCACAAAAGTAAACTTTTTGCAGCTCTCTTGAAAGTTACTTTCTCAGTAACACAGAGGCAACTATATACTTGACTACTCTTTATAAAACCAAGCAGCACACAACTAATTTTTTTTTCTTTTTTTTTTCCAAAAGATTTTTAGTTGGATGGCCTACGTGTTTCCCTTTGTTATTCATTAATCACTTTTGTGATCATTGGCCTGCGTCAATTCAGCTTCAATCACATCCCTAAACCAGAGCTGCTAAGCCAGATCAGCTCAGCCAAAGGTTAGAGAGCTGTGAGCAGCCTCTGGAGTCAGCTGCTACCCATCAGAGGCAGAGCCAAGTGCTGCATTAGGTTTATCTGGGGGTGGCACAGTCCTGTGTGTTGGACCAGCAGGCCAGCTAGCCCTGGAAATGCCATTCCTTGCCAAACCATGGAAGGAGAGATTTGTGGGAGAAGGGATGGCACTGAAGGAGAGTAAGGGAGCAGGGCGAAGGCCAGTGAGCAGTAAAGCCATGGCAGAGCAGGCTATATAGGGTTTGCTGAAAATGGAATGAGTACTTTTGGAAGGTGCTTTTCCTTTCAGACATGTTATGCAAGGTGTGCTCCTGCAGCCTGCACTTATCTGACTAATAAAATGCATAATTTTCATGCATAGTTAGGAGACAGCAAATCACACTAGTTTAGCAGATGATGATACATAGAAAGCATAACCACCTTCCTTAAAGTTTCCACTTTTCAACTAAAAAAGAATATTAAGTTAGAACTACTGTAAAATAATTTTTATCTAATTAACTTCCACTAGAAGGACAGAAAGGAGGACTGAAATCTTTAATTTTTCCTATTAATGCAGAAATGTACTGCTTAGTTCTCAAAAATAACTTTTTATGGTTTTAGCGCAAAACTTTATTGCATTCTTCCTTTCATCACTATTATCCACAATTTCTAAATTCCTTACCTCCCTAAAACAAAAGAGCAAAACATGCCCCAAATATTTTCATAAGGTGGGCTCTATTTTACAGTTGTTTCTCAAATACAGACTCTGTTTTAACATTTCATTTTTTAAATAAAAATGTAACATTCCACTTTTGGTTACATCATGTGTTACAGTCAGTAAGGCATATGACAAAAATAAATGTGGAGAGGAAATGAAGGTATTTTCTAGAACTATTTATAGTAATCCAGTCATGCTGAACTGATTGTATTTCCTCCTATATTGAGAATGCACAGACAGCTGCATACAAAATACATGTCATCAACTTTCAGCTTTCATCCAGTGAAAAAACTAACAGGTAAACATACCCCTAAGTAGACTATCATTGCTTTCAGTTTACACAGAGAAAGAAAACTGTGGCCAAATCTTGAACCAAGAATTTGAACAGCTAATCATATATCTCTGTGAAATGCATTAACATAAAAGAACAACTTAAGATTAGGCTTACTTTCTTAAGAACTAAATTTTCACATTGGTACAATATTTGTTTTCATGAAAACACTTAGACACAAATAAATTGTGGTCAACATGAAATTGTTTTTAATTAAAAGAAGCTGTAAAGCATAATTATAACCTAAAGTCTCCCCCACGTGTCTGGAACCAGGTCAAAAGATATTGGTTTCCATGAGATGTAACTCTTAAAAACAACAGAAGTTGAATTTTGAACAGGGATAGCTAATGCTTTCTACCACATCTTGGTAAGATATGCTTTTTCTATGTGTCTACCTCTTTATTTTAAAATTTGTTACCTTTGGGGCCAAAAGGGCACTCTAATTTACATGGACAAATGAACCTACTAGACAGGCCACCTGAAATCAGTTAGCTCAAAGGTAAATCAAAGACATATTTGGTGCCTCTCCCATTTCCTCTCATGTTCTAAGCCATTAACAGCAGATTTAGTTGCAATGGTTCCATCACTCACAATGTTTAACATCCCGAAATTTCCCTTTGTCAAGAAGGCATGATCATGGAGGATGCTGACACACCTGACTCTATCCTGGCATTTTCTCATTGAAGAAGAATAGCAGGATACAAGAGTTAAATGGTGCTATGAGACCAAATCCATTATTCAGTCTTTTTTTCACTGCTTTCCTGTTATTTGACTGCTTGAGAATCCTTCCCTTAGAAGATATCACAGGAGAAAGTCAAGGACTGTGGAGCTCCATTTCATTTAACTCCACATTTATCTTTGAATCTTTTTCACTTTAATATTACACCAAATTTATTTCCACTCCACACACTTATTTTAGCTGAAGCTGTTCTTTCAGTTCACTGTTCAGAAAGCAATTAAATGGCAATAGAAAAGATATACATATGGATTGCTGGAAATATTTTGTTCAGAAGCAGGTGGTGTACATGCAGTAAAGTTTTAGTAGTGTTCTGTAAGAATCAATTCCACTGTCTAGTGTTTATGCTCCATTGTGTAAGCAGGGGGAAAAAGCCAACAGGTGACCCTCCCAAGCTAAAATATGGAGGAACTCATAGGGGAAAAATGATAACAAGACATTCAGTTTACAATAAGATAAAATATGACAAAGCTTCCTCCATCTGCAATGCTGTTCCTTCATACTGTATTTATTTGATCTATCTACAAAATTTACATTTAAAACACCCAAACACTTCCACCCTGACTGTAGCATGAATTATGCTCACTAGCAAGAGAACTTCAGGTTAACTAACAAAAATAACTGTACATAGATTCACCATGAAAAAATAGGAAGGCCACAGACATGGCTCCAAGTAAACTCATCGTAAAGGTTTAATGGGAATCTACAAACTGTTCTTGAGCTGCTTCATCACATCTCTTAGAAAGACTCCACCACAGTTATCTCCAGAGTGTGTAGTAATGTGTACAAAGAAAATGTTTTCATTTAAGAACTAAAAAAAAATTTTATTAGAGTATGGGGAGTGTATATAGAAATAGAATATAGAAATATAGAATATAGAAAGGTCTTGGATATCTCTTTGTCCATCAAGTGTACAAGTTGAAACTCTTCTGTCTTTTGATAAATATATCAGAAGCAAGGAATATCTAAATGTAGACAGGATTTTAACAAATGGCCAAAGTAAATACACTTCAGGGTATTTCTGCTTCTGCTTGACTAGCCTTTCAGCATGTTTCTGAAGCAAGTGAGGTCACATTACTTATCCTGTTTACCTGCACATTGTATTTCATAACTAGGTTTCATACACATAATTCAATTTATAATTCAGAATATGAGCACTAGTTGCAAGCTGTTGTTTTAAAGGGAAGAAGCATGAGGACCCTGTAACATTTTGTTCTGACCTTCAGATGATTTCTGGAGGCAGTTTATATAGCATTAACCTATTTAGTTATCTTTAATAATACACTTAAAATCCTGACCTCAGAAATGGACAGCTTTTTTCAACACCGGTTCTGTTCTTTTGGGTGGCTCCATGGTAATAAAAAGCCTACCAGACATAAAGTAAAGGCTAAAGTCAAAGAATATCCCCACAGTATATCAGCTATCACCATCTGCTTGCAGCATGTCAGTGTAGTACATGGTTCAGTCCTTTCAAAAGGGCAGAATAAACTGGACTCCTGAAACACTACATCAATCAGCTGCTCCTTAACACTCCAGGTATCACATCAGAGCACTTGTGCCACTTAAAAAGCACACAGACAGATAACAAAATTAAGTGTTTGTCACTCTCCAGCTGGCAAAAGTATCAGAGGGTCTATATGGGGAAAGTCATCGTGGAAATAACAGGAGTAAGATGGAAATAGAAGGTTTAAAACAAGAATTTCTCAGAGTTTGTTCATTTGTACCCCATGTTAAGCCGGATCTCCAGAGTCAAGATCAAAAGTGCCTAGACATGTTCTCACCAGAAACGTCTTAACTTCATAATTCATTCCCTGCACAAGAAGTTCATTGACTTTAGCTACAGAATGTAAGCAAACAGATGGCTTATGCTGCCAGGAATGTGCTGAAGACTTAAAGAAATGTAAACCCAGAGGATTCAGAAGTTTCACTGGACCCAAGGGAAAGGGTAGGAAAAAAGAGAGAAAGGAAGTAGTAGACAAGACCACTTACAGATATCACACCTTCTGAAATAAGAACACAAAAGAATAACAAAGACATCCTTTGATTTACATCTGATTCATCAAATAGAAAACATTTCTTGCTTAAGAGTATCTGTTACAAAGGTCAGTATGCAAGGTGTGCAGCTGAAAGATACCTGCTGACATTAAGCAGGTATGAGCCTGTACAGCTCAACCAGTAAAAGATATAATGAGAAATTGAGGGGGAGGGGAGGTTTTTTTTTTTTTTTAAAAAAAAAAAAGCTTTGCCTTTTTGTTTTAAAACTGCAGAAAAACCCAAACATTGCAAGACAAATTAGCTCAAGAATATAAGGATAAAGACAAGACAAACACTATTTGGACTATGGCCCTGAACCTGAAATTTAAACCAACTTCCACAGCAGTACTGAGCACTACAGGTTTAAAAAAAAAGCAATATGCCGGCAAATAAAATTTTAAAAACATTTCATCTGAAATTCTTAATGATTTCTTGAAATCAGAATGTTTTGGACAACTTTTACTGTACTAGAAAGTTTTACTTTTTTACTATAAAGTTTTACTTTACCTAGTTGATCAAGGGAAGCCAGTTGATGTAATCTTTTTGCATTTCAGAAAAGCTTTCAATGCTGTTTCTCACAGGATCGTTTGTAAGAAAATGTCCAGCATTAAGCTAGATAAACACATCATGCAATGTGTGAGAAGATGGATCAAGGGTTGGGCACAAGGGGTTACAGTGAACTGGGTGACATCAGACTGGTGACCTGTCACTAGTGGGGTTCTGCAGGATCCATCCTTGGCCCTGTGCTCTTCAGTATCTTTATAAAAGACTTGAAAGGATACTAAGCAAGTTCACAGATGATACAAAACCAGGAGGAGATGTTGACTTCTCAAAGGCAGGGAGGCCCTGCAAAAAGACTTCAACAAAGTCACAGAACAGGGCAATCACCGACTGTATGAAATTTAACAAGGGACAGAGTCAGATTCT
>VZTB01001039.1:2286-22051 GCA_013397245.1 Thryothorus ludovicianus
ACAACTTCACACAGATAATGAACGCAGACAAAATTTAGTTAGCAACCAAAACCAAGGGGAAAAAACTAATAAACAAGGAGGGTTACCATGATGAATCTCCTTTGACATTTTACAGGTTACAGGTTTGGTGTGGCAGTCAGGAATGTAGTCACCACAGGAACAAGGATGATGGTCCAAAGCACACATAAACTCATACTCTCATGAGAGGCCTCTACCTCAAGGGTACCCAGAAGGTGGGTGCACATTATCCAAAAGGGTTAAAGGATCACTTTAAACATCCTGTTTAAAAACAGTCACTCAAAAAATGTTGGTCACAAGTCTGCGGTAGTTGTGAGAAGGCAACAGTGAACTTTCTAAAGGTACTTTAAGACAGAGTATTGTAAATAACTGGTGTTGTTATATAAGCAACTTTGCATGAAACACTTCTTGAGTGGACATAGCCACAGCAGGGGCATCTTAGCTACATCTTTTCATCCAACCTCTGGCAGTTCCGGGGTGGACATGCTTTACCCTTATCCCTGTGACAACTAGATCTTCAGCTTAGTGGACAATTAAATGAGTTTCTGTTTCATGCCTTGGGGCACTTATCTAGGTCAGAATGTTTGATACACCAGAGGAACTTAGTGGTTTCATGTATACTAGGGTGTAAACACCCTCTGTAAACTTTCTGAGTGCTTGTGCTCACTGGTTTCCTTTGTGACCACAGAGTAGTGTGTAGTGTCATTTGGGCTCCATCCCGTGACCTTGTGAACTGTCTGGAGAATATAGTTAGACTTGGCATCCCATACTGAGCTGGCATTTATTTTGCCCATTGGCCAACTATAAGCAATGTATGCAGTCTACATTTTTCATGGCTTTTAAAAAAAATCTAGCTTTATTTATAATATTGTGCCCATGTTAACCCAAGGGCTAATTATGTGACATCACAGAATATCCTGACTTGGAAGGGACCCTCTAGGATCATCAAAGTCCAACTCCTGGCTCTTCACAGGGTAGCCCCAAGAACCACATTTTGTGCCTGAGAGCATTGACCCCAGGTCCCTTTCCATGGAAGGCACTGCTCTCCAGCTTCTCATTCCCCCATTTGCACACATATCCAGAGTTGCTGTCCCAGGTGCAGAATCTGGCACTTTCCCTTGTTGAACTGCACATGAGATTGCTCAGCCCTCTAATTTGTCCAGGTCTCTCTGCAGGTCTTTTCTGCTTTCAATCAAGTCAACAGCTCCTCACAATTCAGTATTGTCTGCCAAATAATGTCACATACTTTTGAGTCATGCTGACATCCATGCACAAAAATTGGCATTGTCAGTTGACTTAGGGGTGGTTACTAATTACTAGTATTAGGTTCATTATTTGTGTGAACTCCACCATTATCTTTACTACAACATGGCCATCAAGGTCCAGCTCATCTGCTCTGACCGCTGTTGTCCCCAGTATGAGCAACAGGATTGTCCTTTACTGCACTGTAAGAGATTTGTTCCTCAGCCTCCATTAGTTCCTTCCCCAGGAAGAACCTAAATAAGCAGTGGATGTACAGTGTTCCTTTCCGTGTTCTAGAGTGACAAACTCTTTCCAGTGCAAAATCTTTCACAAGATGCAGGAAAATATCTGCTCTGCTGTGGAGTCTTCCATGGGCTGCAAGGAAATATCTGCTTCTGTATCAGAGTAACTCCCTCTTTCTTCTCTTGCATTGGTGTTCACACTGTGTCATCTCACATATTTTCTCCATTTTTCACTACTTTGTGGCATCCTTTTCCCTTATAAAAATATACTTTCAAGGCAGCTTTATTTCTATGACCTTAACAAATATATGCTGGCACATGCACAATAAAGCTGTGAGTCAGTACAACCTGTATTGTCAGGCGTCCTCACAGATACAAATACTTATGGAAATTCTTTTTCAGGACCTTTAAATATTTTTTTTTTAAACATTCTCATTTTTATGTCCTAAAATAGTCCACATCTTCTGCAGAAAACCAGAATGGACAGAATGAAACAAAAATTTTTTTAACATGTTTTTCAAAATACTGACATATGGATGATTAGCTAGCAAATGAGTAATAGGAAAGCTAGAAAGATGGTATTAGCTTGCATCATTCATACAAAATGTACTTCTAAATAACTGTTCTTCTTTGTAATTACTTCTTTCTGCCAACTAAGCACCATACAGCAAATCAATCACATTAGACATCTGATTAAAAGAGAACAATGAAAAGAACAGGAAATTCAGTACAAATACCAATGAATAAAAAGGAAAAGCTTTTTTTTTTTTAGAATCACAGACTCAATTAATTTGGAAAATACCACTGAGATGATCACACCCAACCCATGAGTCAATTGCTCACGTGTCACATGATGTGTTCATCCACCTGAATGTTGGACATTTTGTGCAGAAAGATCCTGTGAGAAAGTATGAAAAGCTTTACTGAAATCCCAACAGATAACATAACTGACTTCTCTTGATCAGCTTGTTACCTTGTCATAAAAGGAATTGAAGTTTGATAAACAGGACATTCCTCTCGTGACGCTGTGCTGATTGTGCTGATCAAAGACTGCGTTGTCTTTCTGGTGTTTTCCAACATCTCCCAGAATAATCTTCACCGTAACTTTATCAGGCACTCCTGTAGTACCAAGGGTAGCCTTTCTTGCCCTTCTTGAAAATCAGGGCAATATTCATGAGCTTACAGACAGCTAGGACCTCTCCAGATCCCAAGACTGCCCAATAATCATCAAGAGAGATAATTTTCCATGATATCATCTGGCACTTTGACAACTCTTTGATTAGGCCCATAGATTTTCAGGGATCCAGCTGGAGCAGCAGATCCTGTACAATTTCAGAGTCAAGATCATTCTTACAGTCATGGTCCTCCAGGTCAGGGTACTCACACTCCCTTGCTCAAGAATCCATGTTGAAGACAGGCAAAGAATTCATTAAACTCCTCTGTCTTGTCTCTGTGAGGTGGCCATCCTCATCCCATCCATAATGGGCCAATGCCATTTCTACACTGCCTTCTGCCATTCATAGGTTTGGAAAATTTCTTTTTACTGCCTCTCACGGTTCTAGATAGTTTCCACTCCAGCTAAATTTTGGCCATATGATTTTTTTCCCTATGGTGGAAAGCAGTATCTCTGTATTCTTCCGATGTCACCTGACCTTGCTCCCACTGGGCATACACTCTCCTTTTCATCTTATCTCCAAGAGAAGCTCCCCGTTCACTCAAGCTGGCCTTTTGCCTTGCCTACTTGACTTCTGGTATTTGGGAACTTCCTGCTCCTGTGCCCTTCAGAAGTGATGTATAAAAAGTGACCTGAAATGGTTTACCTCAGTACCTGAAAAAACATTTTCCCAGGGGACCTTACTTACTAATTCCCTGTGCAGACTGAAGTCTGCTCTCCTCATATCCAGAGTTGACGTTTTGCTGGCACTTTTTCTTCCTGTCAAAAGAGATTTAAAAGTCTATTGCTTCATGGTTGCTGTGACCAAGATGGATGCCAATCTCCACTTTGCTCACGAGATCCTTTCTATTGACAAGCAGTAGGTCAAGACAGGAATCTTTCCAGGTCCCTTAGGACCTGTTCCATAAAATTGTCACTAAATCTTTTTAGGAATCTTCTGGAACAGCTTATACCAGCTGTTTGATGGTCACAGTTTCTGGCAAGTTGAAGTCCTATATAAGAAAAAGGGCAGTTGCCTGGGAAGTGTCTCTTGGCACATCAAAGAATAATTAATCAGTGTCGTAACTCTGACTAGAAGGTCTGTGGTGGACTCCCACAATGACACCTACATCATTTGTTTACCCCTTGATTCTTACACAGGTGCTCTCAACTGTGCCTTTATCAACTGTGATTTCTATACATTCTAATATTTCTATGACATACAATGCCACTCCTTTGCCTTTTCTGCCCTTCCTATCCTTCCCAAAGAGCCTTGAACTATACAAAAGGCCACTCCAGTCACAAAGGACTCATCCCATCAGGTTTCACTTATGCCAATGATGTCAAATTTCTGAGACTGAGCCAAAGCCTGGAGCTCCTCTTTGTTCCTCATGCTGTGTGCATTAGTGTAGAAATATTTAAGGTGTGGTACATTGTAGCCAACACCTTGTGAAGCAGACTAAGAAATGAGTCTTTTTTATACTCAGTTCCTCAAGTTTTGTCATGCCACCCCATTGCTCATCACTGGTGAGCCCACTTTACCCCTTTTCCCCCTTCCAAGCCAGTTTAAAGCTCTGTCAACAAGCCCTGCTTGCTCCTTGCTTGGTTGGCTTCTGAGGACTTTCAGATCATGATGAGGCATGGGGCCTCAGTTGAACAGTTTTATGAAATAACGAACTCACATTTATATTTGGAGTAATATAAACAGCAATTTTAAGGAAATATTATATAACTGGCCAAATGAAGAAGTTTTCACTTTGGCACCATAGAATGAAAGATAACATTGCTATTTTTAAATTAGTTTTTCATGAGGCGGGGGTAGGGGGGGAAGTTCCCAAAGATTTTTCTAAAATTTTTAATTCCCATGTGGCCACATATCTGTAAAATTTCAAACTAACAAAACCACAAAGCTAAAAGAAGGATTTTTCTCAGGTGAATATTCAACAAAACCATTAAAGTTATACCTAATTTTTTACCATTCTAATTCAGCTAAAACCCTTCAATATTAGTTTAATATGATTTAAGCAAGTGTTTGATTCATTTGGCAAATCCGAACCTTTAATCAATATTTAGATTTTATTTCCAAGGCCATAACTTTGAAGAAAATCCAAGGTCACCTGTATATAATTAATATACTTCTGTGGATACTCAGCTCAGGGTTACAACTGAATGGAGAGACTTGGCAACCTCCTGGGATCTTAGATGAGGATTTTGTAGAATCCTCTGAGAGAATCATGTAATTCTATCAAACAGGGTCTATAAATGACTTTTTCTTCTGTGACTAAAACCATCAAAATTCATTCTTATTCAGAAACCTTGAATACATTTGATCAGACTATATCAGAAGACATATGCTCATCAAAAGAGGTCATTCTTCCCATGTTTTTTGGTAACTTTAAAAACCTAATTATTTTCAAAATATACTTTTGTCTGAGCAAATTAACCTTTAAAAGAACCAGTTATCTTTAACTTACAGATATAGTAGGCAAAGTCCCAAATGCAGAAGTGCTCAGAAAAGAGAAAGCATGCTCATTTTCAGGGTTTCTCATCTAGGAATTTAAGTGCCCTGTGTGGGATGGACTAATATGGATCAAAGGTGCCCACCAGTATAAGTGTGGTGGTGATGGGACTCACCAACATTACTGAGGTAATGGGTACTCTCATGCAGAATTTACAAGATCCTTGCTCTGCTCCAGCTCCACCAGGAGAGAGGAGATAGAAATAGTCCCAACAACTTAGAGTTATTATCCCACATATATGCCACCTTTGTCTGAGCAGCAGCAGCCACTAAATTCTGGTTTTCCAGTATTTTGATGATGAAAGAATAGGCTCATGACATTACCCTACTAGTTTGGCATCTGACTGAAGGTACTACTCTCTTTTGTTTTTCAGAGGACCCCAGCCCAGGGCTCCTCTAAAATGTTTTTCCCTTGGCATTCCAGTGCTTCCTATTCTACATATCACCACAATATCTGACTAGATTGAGACCTTGAAGTGCTTTTACCAGTACCTTTTTGTTAAAGTAAGCACGTTAAAAAAAAAAAAAAAGCCAACCATCTTTGAGTTTTCTAAACTAGTCTTCAGTAAAACCTAATCCAGAAGTAGACAGCTTAATAATAAATGTATTTAAAAAGAAAAAAAAAAAAAAAACTTTAAAAAGAAATTATAAGAAATAATTTAAGGACTGTTTTTACTATTTTATTGTCCCCTCAGAAGACAGATGAATTCCTCTTTCCTTGTTATCTCTCCAGCAGTTTGAAGAAGCTTTCTGTTTATCAGCAAGATCCAAACAGTTCCCTCTAGTTCACTGGGAAATATTCTTTCTTCCCTCTCCCCCCCCACATCTGATTCTTATTATATGCCTATTTCCTTTATGGGCTCATTCCCCTGTTTCTCCACTGACAATCTTTCTCATTAGTAACCTCATATTTTCCTCAGAAGTTTCTTCCCCACCAAGGACTCATTTCTGTTCTCAGTTCTCTTCCCAGCTCAAGAAAGGTAAAACTTGTTTAAAGCAGTGCTGCAAAGCCAAACAGGCAGCCTTCTCTTTATTATTTACATGCTCTTTATGCAAATCATCACTTTAAAATTACAAATAAACAAGCAAATTGCTTGCAGAAATGCATAGTTAATTGAGTCTTGTTTCTAACTACTTCATTTAAGAATTTTGCAATGAAATATCAATCTTGTAATTTTGATCACTAATACATTATATTTCATAATAGACAGTGAAAATTTTCATTTGAGCTGTTTCAATTCCATTCACCTAATGCAGATTTAGACAAATATAAGTAATTGTTCCTTTTATACTTATTCAAGATCTTCTGATATTTGCAAAAATTTATGTGCACTGCATGGCTAGGCTTTTGTAGCAGAGGGGCTGTAGAGTTGGCTTTTGTGAGAAGCTGCTAGGAGCCTCCCCCATGCCTGGCAGAGCCAATGTCATCCGGCTTCAAGGTGGATCTGCTGCTGATCAAGGCTGAGACTGTCAGCAACTGTGGCAGTGCCTCATGCACAACACATTTGAGAAAAGGAGAGGAAGAAACCCACCTGTAGGGCAGCAGTAATAGGAGAGATGTGAAAATATGTGAGAGCAACAATCCAGCATGCATCAAGATTAGTGGGTAAGGAAGGGGACAAAGTGCTTCAGGTGCCAGAGCAGAGGTATCCCCTGCAGCCCATAGAGGTATGTGGAAGAGCAGATATCCACCCAGAGCCCATGAAAGACTCCATGCTGCAGCTGGCAAATGTAGCCAAAGAAGGCCGTGACACACGGGAAGCCCACTCTGGAGTAGGCTCCTGGCAGAAAGTCTGCCCCCATGAGTGACCCAAGCTGGAGCAGTCTGCTCCTGTAGGACACAGGCTCCCTGTGGAAGGGAGCCACGCTGGAGCAATTTGTGAAGAACTGCACCCTGATGAAAGGAATTACACTGGAAAAGTTCGTGGGAGACTGTCTCCTGTGAGAGGGATCCCATGCTGGAGCATGGGAAGAGTGTGAATAGTCCTCAACTGGAAGAGGAATAAGTGGCACAGACAATGTGTGATGAACTGATCACAGCCTCCATTCACGTGCATCACTGCTATGGAGGGGGAAGTAGAGAAAACTGGGAGTATAGATGAGCCCTGGAAGAAGGGAGGATTGGAGGAAAGGGGTTTTTAAGATTTGTTTTTTAATTTCCATTACTCTGTTTTTATTATTAATACATTAAGCTAATTTCTTGAAGTCAGCTCAGGACAATAATTGGTGAGAAATCTCTCCCTGTTGTTGTTTCAATTTATGAATCTTTTATTATATATTTTCTCTTCCTCGTTTATGTGCAGGAGAAGTGATGCCTCCTCTGGTGGGCACCCAGCATCCTGCCAAGGTGAACCCAGCTAAGTCCACAAATCTATTTTCAGGACCAGTATATATTAGAAAGTAGATTGTTTTTTTCCCCCAGTAAACAATTAGTTTTCAGTGTTACATAATCTGCCTTAATTTTAAAACTCAAATAACATAGTTTTCATTTCTTCTCTTTTCAGCTGCATAGAGTTTTATTTACTGACATTCTTGTTGTATTAATTGATCAGTGACTTGAACAAATTATTAGGCCCATTTGGCTAGTTAAATAATATATGGGTTATCATTCAAATGATCCTTGCAAAAGCCTTATGTTTATATTTGTAATAAAAACACACATTTTTATTTTTTTTAAATAAAAACATTTGCATTATATTAAAAGTGACAAAATCTCAAATCCCATGATAATTTCAGTGAAACCTCAGCTTTAGGTGGCATGTGAGGATGGAAGCAATCCTTTTCACCGTCTCTGGTTTTTGGCTTTGGGTCTTCTTTGTACTGCTGATAAACTTCTGGACTTCTGCCTATCTTTGCTGTTCTGCAGACTTTCAATTTATGCTGTCCTTAGACCCTTTCTACCACAGTTGCAACAATGATGCCTCAACTAAATGAATTTCATAGGAACTAGTTTTCCTTCTCAGAATATAAATCAAGAGAGATGAACAAGCATCTTATTTCATACCTATCCTTTATCTTTTTTTTTTTTTTTTTAATCTGTACTAATAATGTAGGGTACAGATGCAATAAATTCAAAATAACATAATCAACTCTACTTTCATCAGTATAAAAGGTAAATTTGGAACAAATTAAATGTATATGAAAGAAAGAGATAAATGACCTTTAGATGCTGTCCATGATTAGTCCATGTAACCAGGTAAGTTGAGGCATAGAGGGTTGTGTTTTACCCAAACTTAGAAACAGGTCTTGTAAAAATAGTTGGAAGAAACTGAAAAGTAATAGGGGTAAGATGCTTTCTGGAGGTTGACCTGGAACAGAGACTAGACAGAGCAAGAGGATAAAGTAGATATTTATTAAAAGGCCTCAATGGGTACACCTGGGCAGCACAAGAGTCCAGCCAGACCACACCCAAGATGCCCCAAAATGGTCACAAAATGGACACCTGATCACAAGGTCCCACACTTTTATAAGTTCTGGTCCATCAGCATATTAGAATCAATTGTCCAACCATAGCTTCAGGTTATGAAGCTCCATCCTCCTGGTTTTTTTCCTTCTCATTTCACCCCTATTTTCATTCTTGGGCCTGAAAGTTGTCCTTGGTATCTAGATAGAGAAGGAATTGTTTTGTCTCTCTACTCTGTGAAGAGAACTCAATAGCACTTAATATGAAACATAAAGCTACCCACTAAAACAGCATAGATTCTAAAAAATATAAAAGCTAAAACCTAAGGTATCAGGTTGACTGACTGGATTCTTCAAAATATTTTATAATAATAACAGAAAAAAATAGTTGAGAAAATCTTGATTTAAAAAATAAAAGAAGATTTTCATTTGAATTACAACTATATGAGCCACTAAGAAAAACAGGATTAGAAAAAGTGATATACATGAGAAAACTGAAAGAACAAAGTGATAAAAGGATTTGCATTATATCCACTTAATTATTACAGAATGTTTGAAGTCATATGGAAAGAAAATGCTTGCTAAACTAGAAATATTGCAGTAACTTTAAAAATAAGTGTGATGAATCAAGGATTCAATAGACTATCAATAACAAATAGCAATAGTAAGGCAAAGCAGAATTTGAGCAATAAATAATTGAAAAAAACAATTTTAATCACAGCTATGATTATGTGCTTAAGGTCTGTTATTCAAGGTAATAAAAATATCTGCTTTTGAAACATACATTTTGATGGGAAGTTAAGAAGATTTCAATGTTCCGTGTTTCTTCAGCAAGGATGCTTCAGTAGATATTTATATCCTAGAGACAAAAATAAATATGTATTAGGCAATAATATATACATTAAAAACATTTTTTGAAGTGAGTTTTCAGAATGCATCTGTTAAGTCAGCAAATGGAATATTTTGGAGTGGCCATGCCACACAAAGTTACCTGGCAGGGCTTCCTATGACACCATGAAGTATAATTATACTGACATGATTAAATTTCCAATTCCTAAGTATATAAAGCAAGCAGGTTTGAATACACAATGGAAGCAACTGTAGCAAAAGCAAACAGAACAAGCTGAGTAACTCTGGAGCTAATCTGACCTCCACTCATGGTATGTACAAAATTGCTGCACCAATACTGACAATTCCAGTGCCTCTATGACCAAAAAGTCTTTTATATCAACAGCTCAGCCCAGGTTTCCAAAGAAAACCTGAGGCATTTATTTCTAGGGTACACTTCTGTTCTGATTGACATTACAGGCAAGAATTTAATTGCTTTAATTAGACCAAAATCAGGTTTTCTGCTTTATGTCATGTGATTTTTCATAAAGATTTTCTTTTCCTTTCACAAATATTAAAGGAATATATTTTGTGATATATAACTATTGTAGTGTATTGTACCACGAATTTTAGTAATTAGCTGACTTTTAGTAAAGAACTTTCTCAGATGAAATTACAATTTAAAATATAGTTTTAAAGGTATTTAAAAGAATAAAGACTTTTAAAACATGTTCTGAAAAATGTCAACATTTAATTTTCCAGATTATAATTTATTTGCTATGTGAAGCATTCAACATTTCTTTTCAAATTATTCATGGGATTATTTTTCTTTAGCAACTGTGGAAGATATACCCTTTTATAGTTCTGTGTTTGGAGTAGGAGCCTTCTTTGTTTTTATCCATTAGATATCCAGTCTGGAATAGTTTATCAAACTTTCTGTTAAATTTGTCTTCCCAAAGGGAAGTTTCACTCCCAGAAGGAATTCAGTGTGCCTCGTTACACCCATATATTATATCAGAAGGAATCTTGCTTAGGGGAGGCGCAAGTTCTCTTTTCATTGACTAAGAATAGAATTAAATTACTTCTGGAAAACCATCTAATTTCTAAAGGTCTTGAATAAGATTAAAAGGACCAACCCTTAAGGGAACAATAAAACCTATTAATTGTTTTATTTGTCACTTCAGTTAGTATTATTTTTAATTTAAGTCTTCTTTTTCAATCAATTATTAACAAATATCTGAAGTGTACTCATGGAAAACCTTTAAATAATACGAAAGTAATATAATCCCCCATAAATCTTTCTAGGTGAACTATTAATGAGCAAAGAGTAAGCAGTCAGATCCTCAGTCAGCATGAATGAACATAATCTATTCAGTGCATATCATACCACTGCATATTATTTGAGAATCCAAGTCAAGAGATACATCTATTCTCCTCTTTGACAAAATTTTATAAATCATAATGATAAATGAGAATTGTTTATTTCTTATTGCATAATTGCACGTGAATTGCTCATTAAAAGTCACCAGCACATAATTTCAGTAATTTTAATAGTCTGTGTTTCTACAGAAATATTCGCTATTTTTTTAAAAAGAGCATTTTTTTGTTTTGTACAAGATTTACCAGAACTCATTCTGTGACGATAATTCATAAAGATGGAGCAGAAGCTGATGTTTAGTAATTCCTTATATAGAGAAAGTAAGCTGAATATGCCTGTCTAATCAGATGAAATTGTGTTCCACTTTTACTCAGACTTTGTTAAGTAGAAACCCAACTGGAAGATTTAAATCTTCATAAAGCAGGTGGGACGGGAATCACTGCAGCTGCAAAGATTCCGTGGCGAAGGCCTTCTCTGAGCTCTGTACATATGGCAAGAATTGAGCATCCTGCTGGATCCCAAAGGAAGGAGCGGGATGCGGTGAAGAAGTGAGGAGCCACGCAGCCTGACAGTAACAGGCAGTCAATTCCCTCCTCGGCAGGCAGGTACTCAACATTTAACCTGGGTTATTAGTGTTACAAAAAATTATTCTACTGCAGCTCCTGCGTGACAGTCACACCTTGGAAATAATGGCTAAATTTTCATTGCCAAAATTCAAAAATAAAACAAAGGCCTTAAGGTCTGGAAAGAGCGCTGATACAGTAATGAACAAAAAGGGTCCAAAGAGTGGTTCTTGGACAGAAGAGGCATAATGGTCTCCATGAAGAGCACAAGTCATAATTATTTATGGCAAGCCTATTTTGGGTACCCAGAAAATATAAAAATTATGAACAAACCCATTTTTAAGTTAATTTATTATGAAGTCAAGATTAGAAAGTGTCAGGATTTTTTTTTTCTCACACCACATTGTTTAATTTCCAATTATTTAAAATGCAATAATAAATCCACTGACTTTAATTCAAAGATCCATAACTCTTTTGGAAATGTTATAGCTTATATAGACCTATGCCTTAGCATGCTATTCATAAACTGATAATATAACATTTGAATTTAGCTACAAAGAATCTTGCCTTAATTTTTTACACAAGGTCACCTTTCTTCTTGCACTTAGATTAGAATAATCACCTTTCTTGTTCTTCCTAGAGAAGACAAATGTGCAGTCAAAATGTTTTAGACCTGAGAAACATAACCAACAAGGAATTTCAGTGTTTTTCAAGACCAGTGTATGCTTTTCCATTCCAAAGAAAAGTCTATTTCAAAGTTTTTTGTGGTTAGAATATGTTCACAATGCCAAGTTAACTCAATATTTGTAATTTCATTTGTGTGAATATATTCAATTTATGAATCTATTAATTCATAATTGTTAAATTTTGGTCAGTTATAAATAAACTTTCAAAAATTATGTATGTTTAAGTTAAAATCTCATATACATTATTTCATGTGAAACAAAATATTTTAAAAATTGCAGTCATAAGAAAAAAAATAAAAAATTACACCTCCCCTCCACATTTAAAAGCAACTATTGACAGAATAATATCAGTTTCCTGGAAAGACAAATTAAGGCTGATTAATTATGATTTCTTGATAAAAAATCTCACTCCTGTGAATTACTACTTTAGCAATTGATGTTACTATGAGTTCTGTTAAGTTTTTATGATTTTAGAAAATCAGCTGGGAAATAGCACTATTATATGCCGTTGAATTTTTTCTCAAATTGGAACTCCAGTCTAGTTATGAAAGGAATAGATTTTCTGACTTAATTGTCCTTTAATAAGACCCTTTGAGTTTTCCAGTCCAATAATTCTAAGACCAGTTAATATTAAAAGAAATTATATTCTATAATATACAGTATACTGAGATATAAGAGATAATCTAAGATGGTGCAATTATAAAAATGAGGGTGCACTGGGTTGTGCTGAGGTAATTAATGGATGCAATATGCAATATTAATGGATGAATCTCAAAAAGCAAAGCCTTGTAACAACTATTAGAAAATTATCAAAGTAGTTATAAAACAGAATAATGACAACACTGGCAGGACTATATTTTTGAGGCCAGAAATTCTGTAAAAAATTTGGCTTTTTTCTGGTATATTTGCTTTCTGTAGGTAATACATTCTAATACTACTTTGATTTTAATGGCATTTGAACTTTCTCCTTAGTTTTGTGAAAATTTCAGTTTGATTCATTTTTTGGTGATCCAAGCAACTATATTCATGCTTAATAGTTAGGGAATGAGATGAATAATCAGCTAGTCATTTTCAAAAGACGAAGAACAGATTGCCCACTGTTCTTTGGCATTGGGAACATTGCATGTCGTGCAAAGCCTTGCTAGCATCTGCTTAAAAATATGAACATGGGTGTATAATGAATTGAGCTGAGCTTGAATCAGCCCCTTTCAATGAGCAAATGAACACTTTGGAGAGAGTGTGGAAAGAGTTGTGGGTTTTTTTTAAGACCTTGGCTTTGTCACATCACTGCTAGGTACTAGTTAAAAAAAAATTGTTAAACAAGGAAAATGAATGCATCCTTAAAACTTTCTCTTTTCAGGTAGGAAGCATATGATTCACTTCAGAAAAGAAAAATGCACATATTATAAGACTTATTTTTTTACAATAAACGAAAATTATTATATTTTCTTATTTTAGTCCATTCATATTTTAGTAATAACAATAATAGCAGAGTAGGCAATTCAATAATGTAACAACAGGTAGGCAGAAGAGGTTTGGTGCCTTCTATTTATTATTTTATCTGGGTATTTTTCTCCCCATAATTTATATTTCTTTTGACCTGTGTATTGTTTTTGCAGCCAATCATAGTAAAGCAGGTTTTCTAAAGTAGAGAAATACATTGTATTCTAAGACCTGATTCTGCCACCAATCATCAGAAAAAGATTCCTTATCCTTTGATGATTCTTGGCAGAATTGAGGACTTAATACAGTTATGACTATAGGATGAAGTGCCTCCACCTCTTGCTACTTAAAAAATGAATCAATGGGATTGAGTTCACTATCAAAGGCTTCACTGAGTAGGAACTGAAGTGACTTAGCAAATAGGATCCATTATAGCTTTTGCAATCCTACGAGGGTTGGTGTAAAAAAGTTTTTTTACCCTTTAGAACTTCATTAAGAAGCATAAAACCTTCAATAAATAAAACCAAAGATATGAAATTTACTTCTGCACATAAACAAATGATTTATGTGGGGATGAATTTCCCTCACTTTCCAAAAGCAAAGGAAGGTTTTCACTCAGACACACCGGTGTAGGAGGCTCTATGGGCCTTTCAGAAAAAAATGTTATCATTTGAAATCATGACTATAAATTCCAGTTGTTTTGCTGATAGTGAAAGGAGACAGATTGCTCCTCATAGTGGAGCAACAGACAATGAGTTATTTTTTCTGTTTCTTTTGGCAATACTACTTGCTAATCTACTTAAAGTTATCAATAATCACAGTTTATACAGTCCTTTGACAGGAGGATTTCAACGTAATTTTAGGTGAAAATATAGATATGTTTTTTATTCACAATAACAATAAATATTTTACCCCTGCAAATGCTGTGAATTACTTATTTCTGAACATCTTAGGCCTTTGGAGCCTGAACCATAGTCTGAAATGTGGCCTCTCTTCCACAGCCACCAAATTATTTTTTCAGGAAATTATGTTGGAACTTATTCTGATACCTTCCAAATGGAATTATATCTATAAAATGAATTCTGTACACTGAAGTGTTGTTTAAGGCTCTAAACAGATGAAGTAATGAAATTTGAGTAGACTAGCAAGCCCTCAGGTCTAGTCCTCCTCATCTTCAAAAAAGGAACAAAATTTCAAATTAGTTCTGAAAAAGGATGGGAAAAATATAATCCACAGTGTTACAGCACAAATAAATTACTAGTCTAATTAAGAAGTGAATTTTTTGTCCTATTTCCTTCCAGCTCAGCTGTGTTGGTTTCAGACAGAAGCTGTCATACTGCAATGAAGCCCTTGTGCATACAGATGGCTGTGTTTCCTTATAGGCACAAACAGCTGCACCCATGCTTTACAATCATATCAGCACTTTCTAGTAATTATCTTTTCAATGAACTCTGATTATTCTCAATTATTCATACCAGAAAGCCATGGAGGTTTATTTTTTTGTTCATTCTGTAGAATACATGTTAAGTTCAAAGTTTGATTGTACATGCACGGCACACATACACAGAAATTGTGAACATGCACAGCAACAGCACAAAATTACTACTGAACACTGGAAATTTGCAGAACTCGCATAGCTGACTGCCCAACAAACCCATATAATTTATGGCTCATCATAATATTTAGCTAGAAAACTATTATATTTTTCCTCATCAAGTTATAAATAGAATAATTTACAGTATAGAAACGAATTCTGGGCCATGAAGACTTATGGCAGTCTTTCCTGATCAGGAGACCAAAATAAAACTTCTAAAGTCCTTACACTTTTTATTAAATATGCCTGAGTAATTTACTCAACATACAAAAGAAGAGCTAGGGAAAAAAACCCAATAGTATTTTTTTTTAATAATAAAGAAAAATTAAAGTTCCTCAAATAATATATCACAGAATATTCTGAGTTGGAAGTGACCCACAAGGATTAGAGAGTCCAGCTCGTAAGTGAATGACCTATACAAGGATCAAACCCACAACCTCATTGACACTGTGCTATGTTATTAGCACCATGATATGCTTGTCACCAATGAACATCATAAGAATGTGCATGTCAAACTAGGAAAGGGTTCAATATCTCAATATTCTACTTAAAGAAATGGAAAAAAATTTAGACAACTATTTAGCAAGTGACATTCCTGCTATTTAGAGTATTTGGTTTAATGGTGTTTCTTGACATTTTAGATGTGTGTATCTCAGCAAATTACCATGCTTTTAAAATGGTTGTATATTAGCTACAACAGCTATAGACATTTTTAGCTAGTCAACATTCAGATGGTATCCTCTGTTGTTGTTAAGGCTTGTAAATTTAAACTATGAGAAGTTAACCTTGTGTGCAAAACTTCATGTTGTTTTGGTAAGTGGTGACAGGAACAATTTCACTTCTGAAAAATTAATAGAAAAGATGAAAAGAATTAATCTCACAGAGCTATGGGAAAACATTCTGTGTTATGCATTTTATTATCCTTATGCTTAAATTAAATCCTTTCTTCTCTCGTCTGGGTTGATATGTCATAATCATGACACTAATGAAGCAATACAGATTGCTGTGCTCATGCTATAAATCTAATATCCAGAAAACATGGTAATCAAAACCTACTGCTGAGATTTTTGGATTTGGCAAAAGGATTGCTGTTGTTTCAACAAGTCTGCTATGTATTCTGTAAATTTTATAACGAAATAAGTTTCCAGTTGAGTATGATGATAAAATAAGCCTATTCTCTGGGGGAAAAAAAAAAAAAGTAGCTATGAAGTTCTATTGTCTCCTGATGGTGCAGTAAGTAAAAAGATTTATTTTTTTCCCATCAGATAGAAGATTTTGATGACCGGAATCTTCAAAAGTAATGTATAAGGTATCGTTTAATACATCATCACAATTAAGAATTTTAATAACCTTAACACTTCTCTTCATGAAGTTTGAGTAAGACATTAATGTTCTGAAACTGCAATAGTTTTATTTTTTATAGTACTTATAGAGGAACTATTTTTAAACTCAAATTATTACCTTACATCTGAATAATTAATTAATTCAAGAGTCTTAAGACACAACTATGAAAAAATTTCTCCAGTAGTAGAATGTATCTGCATTATTACTGGTGGAAAAGCAGAGATTTTACATAATGGAATGCTTTAAGAAAAAAAATAAATTAATTTTTCTACAGTGTTTTGTACAAATTAGATTAAAAAGTATTCCTTCATGTTTCTTCCCCATCCTCCAGCCCAAATTGGGGCATAGCCTCATCTCCTTCCTGAGTGCCATAAAAACTGTCAAAAATGCTCTAAAATTAAAATGTCCTTATATTCAAGATTCTTACACATTGACCCTTTCTCTCCATTTCCACTACTCAAAGGTATTATCAAAAATCAGAAAAAAAAAACCCAAAAACTATTACTCATATTTAGATGAAAAATGGCAGTAGCTACCACTACTCACACTTTCAAACACAAAATACATCTCGTCCCTCATGCCAGTATGGGTTACAGTGCTGAGCATTTAGACATCAAGATTTATATGCACAACCATCTGGACAATTCACAAACCTGAAGTCTGTCACTCCCACGCAACTGATAAGAAATGGACACTTAGAGAGCATATCTGCTTACCACAAACGTTTGACAAATTAAAAAACACACTACAGCACGTACTTGTACATATACATGTATGTGTGGACATCTGGTGGGTATATTTTCTCTGAGTATGGAAAACCCAGGGTTATTTGTCCAGATGTTTCCCAACACAGCTAGATTACCATAGCTGCCTTAGTTAAATCAGGTAAATATTATTAAATGGATGCTTGTATAGCAGATATTTAAGATCAGTGGTTGAAATTTGCAAATGTATGCCACTGTAACGATTCCTTAATAAAAGATCTATACAATTCTGCATTATATTTTGTTTTTGTTAAAACTAGAATCCAGTGAAAGGTTCATGGAACATTGAGTTATCTGGGAACAGAAAAAAAGAAAACATTAGCATAGTGTCTAATATAGAGTGCACATTACAAGTCTGTGATCCTTGACACAAGAATGCAGTCTTTTTTCCTGAACTGAACATAAATTTTTAGTAGAATAAACTTCCCAGATTCTTAAGTCAAACATTTTTTTTTTATCTTATTTGTCTGACAGAAGCCTACAATCTTATTCAAAGCTGGAACATCACATGCTAGAGTTTTATTATTTTTTAAAACATGTGGTTATGTAGAAGACAACATCAGAAGTATGGAAGAAAGATAATGAAAGTCTAAACAAGGAAATGCGTAATTAGTACCAAGAATGTTTCAAGCTTCCTTCAAACGTTTAGATGTTATTTAATTTTTCCTCCTCCTCCAGGTGCAATGACAGCAAGACTGGGCTTTAAACAAGATCACAGAGGGAGGCATTAATAGGTTTCAGTCAGGCATATCCTGCACTCAGATTGAGAGTTTGTCCCTAGAATGAACCTGCATCATGAATATAGTGCCTTCTCTGTTTAATTCTAGAAGTGGGAAAGAATAAAAATTTTAAAAATCTTAAAGATTCTAACTTTTGGACGCTATTTTTTCAAGGCATAATGTAACAAATGTTTCTGTCAGCTTTATGCCAACGCAAACAATTCTGCATACGAAAATTCCCATCTGCCATTTTTCATGTACCAATGTGTTTTATAAGAAGCTTTTATTTCAGATTGCAGTTATGGGCAAGGAATAAAACAGTGTGCCAGTAGTGACATTCCAAGTAACAGCATTCATAGGCATGTTAAAAGCCCAAACACATGACAGGTCCTTTCTTTTTGACAAGGTACAGCTAATGGCTCCAAAGAAATATATTCTGTATCCTTGCAAGACATTTTCTGGCATGTTTTAGACACAAATTATATATGAGTAGTTACAAACACTTTGCTTTCCATAAACTAAGTATTTGCTATCTTCAGACAATTCATTATTTATAGTTAAACTGCAAACATTTCCTCAAAAATGACAACTACATGTTTTTCCTAGAAATAAATCTGCTGAAAAATGTAAGCAAAAGGGAAAAACAAACAAACTACCCAAAAAATCACAAAATCAAATAAAAACAAACAAAAAACAAAACCAAACAAAAAAAAAAAGAAAAAGTAGAAGGTAAAGAAAATACTGTGGGAGAAGAAAGGGGGAAAAACCCAACTGTTTGGTTTAAACCCACAAAGAAATTAGTAAGACAGATGGAGACATTTAAGACAGTCAGTAATGAAACACACAGTTGTAGAGATTATGTGTATCATAGATCATATCAAGAGCAGAAAGGTTAAAAGTTGAAAAATAATTTATATTTGGAATAACTGGTTTTGATTCAACAGATACAATTCACAGCGCACAAATTTCCTAAAATCTATGGGAGAGCTTCTCATAGGTGTATTATCAGGTAGGATATTGCAATATTAAAAGAATATTACTACCTGATTTGTAGAAGTCAGCTTTAAAATAAATTCAGATTCTGTAGAAGAAATAGAGTTGTACTGGCATCAATGAATATTTATGGCTTTCTGGCTTAGGTTACTTGGCCAAGTTTTTTTGCTAATATAAATGGGAATTTAGACCTTCTTTCACCCTACACGAGCTCAATGATCTCAGAAGTATTTTTCAACCTTACCAATTTTGTGATTCTATAATCTTACTTATTAGTGCATCTGCTGGTAATTTTTGCTCAAGCATGTGTGGTGATCACCCGTTTGCTCATGAGCAGCCTTCTCATACTACAGATATAAAGGAGAAATGTGTGCACTAACTTTTCCTGCCATAAAAGAGCCTTTACTACCTCTCCTTACAGGGTGTCATTTGCCTGGTAGTTAAATATTATGTTCTGGATGCTGGAATTTCTAGGGAAGTTTTGAATGTGAACAAAAATATGTTTAGAAAATCTGTTAGAAAATTTGTCCCAGATAAGCCTAAAGAGATACATTGGATGACAGTAATGAGAACTTTCCCTTAAACTGATAATCTATTGAATTGTGTTTGTAAGTTACAAGATTCTCTGTTCCAGGAATGTTTTAAGCTTTATTATTGCTAACCTAGAATAGCCTGATGGCCTTGTGGGAGACAACTTGATCTAAATACCATTAAACTTCAAATAAATCTGTAAGACATTCTAAATTTCTATTTCTCATAAATTTTTTCAAGAATAATTTTTAACTATTTTTTCCTGAAGCTTTTGAAAATCTGAGAGTTGCCCTTAAAAAAAAAAAAAAAAAAAAAAAAACAAACAAAAAACAAAAACACACAAAAAC
>VZTB01001039.1:22073-34317 GCA_013397245.1 Thryothorus ludovicianus
AAACAAAAAACTAAAATCCCCCAAAAGCCCATTGGCAATTTTGAGATGGAAAATACTGATGGAAAAATTTGATCTCTCAGGACAATGGGAAAAATAGGAAGAGTAAGAATGTGTAACTGTATTTCTCTCATGTTTTATTCTTTTGCTACTCTTAATAGCTATATCCATAGTTACATAAAACTATGGTCTTTCCCAAACTTATTGTGCACTGAATTTGAAAATATATAATAATAAATATAATTTTTCCTTACTTTAAATGTGCATTTTTAAGTTGACATAAATTAAGACTAAAGTTACATTTATAGAAAGTATAGAGTATAGAAAGCTATTTCATCAGTTTTTGCAAAGAGAACAAGAGAAAAATTGGCTGCTCTTTTGTCTGTGAAAAAAGACACAAACTCATCCTATCATATAATTTTCTTAAAACTTTGGTGTGTTAAGGAAATTGCAGTAAGACATTCAGAGAAAACATGTACCAGACATTCAAATCCAGGAGTGACCTGGAGCCAAAAAGGGGCTCAAGGACAATTTTTCATCTCAAATAAATCTTTGACATTTTAAAGCATTTTTTTTAAACTTTAAATACAACCGCTGGAACACTAAGTAATGAAATACTAGACACAGAAAAATCTAGAACAGTTAAATACTGTGGCTGCTGTGTTGCTTTCACCATTTCTCTCCATCCCTTAAAGTTAAGGGGATTCTCATGTGTATCTGAACTCCATCCCAATTTGGAGTCAGCAGGTATCTGAAATTCTCGCAGGTTCTCCTCAGATATTATAGATACTATTATAAGAAATGGTTATGAATAATTTCCCCATGTTATTACCTTTCATCTTCAGTGTAAAACTTAAACTATCCTACTAGAATCAAAGCATAAATTCACACATCATGATGAGTTCTTATATTCTCTAAAAATGCTGATCAGTGTACATCTGAAATATAAAACTCTCATGCCTTCTTGTTTTGTTGGATTATTTTTCTCTGTGAAAACATATTTCTATACTTGTGCTTTAGACAAAAAATGACATAAAAAAGGGCATTCTGAAAGGGTTCACTAAAAGATAGATCAATAATAAATGTCTACCATATCTTGAAACTTTCTCACAAATGTTGTCTGAGTATGATTAGCAAGTGAGGCTAAAGCAACATAGCAGCAGACTTCTAAAAGAAATCTGGAAATCTCTGAGAGATCAGGCACTCTATATTGGAAGAATAAACTGTGGAAGATTTTGGCACATAGGGATGATTTAACTTCCTGTGACACGTTTGCAGATACAGTATTTCAGAAATGTATCACAGAAACCAAAAAATATGTTTTTTGGTCTTGCCTCCTTACCCTATTAAGTCAAGACCAAAGAGTGAGTTTAAAAAAAAAAAAAAATGCTACCAGATATATATTCCAAATATTTGAAGTCTAGAGGCTTTTCACAAAACACAAAGCAAAAGTTGAACTTGTATACACAACATAAACAAAATTGGAAATGTGAATTCATGTACCCGTTTTTTTTATACAGAAAAATTTCTGTACACAAAAAAAAATCTATATGAAGTTCAAATCTATATATTTGACCTTAAACAAACATTTACTACCTTTATTTATCATTTTAAGGATCAAAATCTTAGGTTTCTGTATGACTTTTGCATAAATTATTTCAACTATCACAAACATATAAAATGGTATACTTAAAATTTGCTTTTAGGAAAACACTGGTGTCACATGAAAGGACTGCAATTGAAGACATCCAGTTTATGTACAAGGTTTATCATTACGTAACAATTTAATCATATATATTTAAAGATACAGCATGTTTGTCTGCTGTTCTAATATGAACTAAGTAGATAAAGCCAACATGATTCAAGGTCACATCCACGTATTATTCATAATTGATTTAATCAACATGACAGTGACTGCCATTATAGTATATTTTTTTTCAAAAAGCAAAGATATAGTGCCTATAAGGAAGAAACTTTGTGTTTTCAGGGCAGAGGAGAGATATGACTTTGCATGATTCAGTAAGTAGGGCAATAATTTCCAAAAGGCTAACTGTAGTTCCAAAAGAAATAAAAGAAGAAAATACACCCTTGCCGATGGGATGTCAACCCATGACTAGAGAAAATAGACATACAAAACAAGTATTCCTACTAATACTAAAAAAGCATTGTAGTTTCTAAGACAATGACAGGATGATTTTGAGTAATTTGAAAATACAGTTATTTAAATTAATCATTTGTGTCAAAAAAGTTATATGATTTCACTATTCATCCATAAACAAAATGGCACATTGGATCAAAAGCATAAAAAATGCTGTTGTTAAGTGATCAATAAACATGACGTCATAAATCAAGCCTTGGCCTTAAGACACAAAAAATAGAAAAATGCTGACAGAAATTTATTTCAATTTACTAAATAGAAAGCTGAATGAGGTACTTGATTACAAACAACTGGATAACTATCAGTTAAACCCTTTTACACATAATTAATATTTAAGAGCACTACAATGAAATTATTTGATCTTTGATGTGTTAACTTTCTATAAAATGGTAACATTAGTGTTAATTGAGACAGAATTCTTATTTTTTGAACCATGATGCAATATATACTAAAAACAAATTGGGATTTGAAAACTATTCTAAATATCTTTCAATCAGTTATTTTTCATCTGTCATATATATAAAATATAGAAATATATCTGAAATATCATCAAAAGGAACATAATTTTAAAGTTGTGGGAATGCAAAGGCTTTTATGTTTAAGATGCTAATAATTACTATTTTTATTTTAAAGGATTTTATTAAGTACTTCTAGTATTACAGTTAATTTTCTACATGAAATATTATTATAAAATAGCATCTAAAATGGTAGTGCCAGGGAAAATTTTGAAGACATGTAATACTTCTATATTTACCAATGTGTTAACATATATACTAAAATTACATTCCCGTGTTTAGAATATGTGTCCTATATGTAGAACCTTGGTAAATAACATTTATTACAGATTTTTTTGAAACAAGTGTGAGAAATTACATAAAACAAATAGTAAAATAATATAATATCCATAAACACATAATCTGAAATAATAAACTTCATATTTTGACTTTACTTAAGGTAGTCATCATCTAATTTACTCACAGCTCAGAAAAAAGAATTCACCTGTGTCATATAAATAGCCATAAAGAAAAATATAAATTTGAAAGAAACTTAGATATTATTTGTTTGTATAATTGCTTATCATAGTTGGAGATTCATTTATTAAATGTATAGAATATCATAATTAATTATTTATTTCTTGCTACAGACTTATATAATTAGTATTTTAAATCCTTTTCTTTTGAATTACTCATTAGAACTACATTAAAGAATGAACTTTATCCATTCTTAAATCACAGAAAATTAGTTATCCTGCAGTAAAGTGTGTTGGTTTGGGCTAGGATGAAATTAATTTTATTCACAGTATGTACTATGGGACTATAGATTGGTTTTTGTGGTTGAAAAAATTGTTGATAACACAGGGATGTTTTTGTTGTTGCCGATCAGTGCTTGCATCGAGTCAGGACCTTTTCTGCTTCTCACATCACATCATCAGTCCACAGTTTGGGGGCTACACAAGAGGCTGAGTGTGAACACAGCCAGGACAGCTGACCCAAGGGATTCCCTACCATGCGGTGTCATGCCCAGAATATAAAGGTAAGGGAAGAAAAAAGAAAGGAGGGGATGCTTGTAGTGACCACGTCTGTCTTCCCAAGCCATTGTTACGCCCAATGGAGTCATGCTTTCCTGGAGATGGCTCAATATGACTGTCCATGAGAAACGGGAATGAATTCCTTGCTTTACTTTGCTTAATTTTTAACCTTCTGCTTATCTATTAAGCCATCTTTATTTCAACCCAAGTTTTTTCATTTCTGATAATTCCATCATCCCACTGTTATGGTTTGAGGAAGCAGCTGCATGGGGCTTAGTTCCCAGATGAGGTTAAACCACAGCATAAGCAGACACACAAGTTGCAAAAAGGTGCCCCATGATAAGGAGATGATCATTATAATTCAGTTAGGGATTAAATGCCTTAGAATAAGAACCATAAATAGCAATATACTGAGGAAGCTGTCCGATGTAGTTTAAGTATGAAATTACCGAGAGGGAAAATAGTTTGAAGATTTAATATATACACAGTCAGACAAGTCATGTGCTCCAAGGCATTTGCAGGAGAGGCTGTTGCACCCTTTCATATAGTCAGTTGAAAATGGAAATGCTAAGGATCTGTCTTAAACTGCTTTTCACTCAGAGGAAATGATAACAATCTGTCAGCAGGAAAATATCTCCATCTGCTCACAGATTTATGACAGATACATTTAACATGGCAAATCACTATTATTGAAGAGATAAACTCTTAGTTCCTCAGCTTCATAAAATATTCTAAACTATGGGTAGACCTTGCAAGATATGTAAAGAAGGAAGCTAAAATTGAAATGCACCAGGAACAAAAATATCTGTATTACAAAATACCAACATTTTCACAGGGATGTATGAACTAAAAACATGCTCCTATTAATAGAAAAATAACTTTTAAATTATTTGCACAGTTTTATTATAACTCTTCCTTTAATTCATTTAATGTATAGTCCAGCATATGCTGTTCTCATGGCATGCTCAAAATATTACAAACTCTGCTGCTTGTGAGGGGCTCATAGTTTGATAAAGAAAAGCATCCCTACTATGAGTTTCTGAATGTAGAAAACTCTTCCTCTAATGTGACCTGGATCTCTTGTGGCAAGGGATGCTGCTCTATGGCTCAGTTTCTCCCTGTTCTACTTAGTCTCCTAATTTGTCCACCAGTGAGGCTGAGCATGCATTGGTAGCACATACACTGCATATCCACACCTACACACACAGATACCCATGGCTGATCACACAGATTGGAGACAGCTCTCATGAACACAGACAGCACCTACTGCCTCATCCCACCCTTTCTGTCTCAGCAAGATGGAAGTTTACTGCTGAGGATATGTACACATCACTCTTCCTCATACAGGACACCAATTGATAGTAAACTCAAACTGACTGCTACTTGCAATCAGTCATCCTGTAGTACAATAGTTCCTACCTTTTCTCTGCGAGTTTCCTATGGGCAGCTCCACACAACATAGACTCTGTCTCTCTTTCTGTATAACCACCTAACCCTATCTGTCCTTCACATGAAAGCTCACCTTTTCTATCCCTTGCACAACCACCTGACCCTTCCACCTCACAGCACAGCCAGTAAGCACCAATTAACTCTCAGCTAGCTAATCCATTCTTTTATAATACCCGTCCTCATTGGACATAGCTGTGTCCCATTAAGGGTAAGGCTGTTCCTCCTCTTTGATAGTTAGTACAGCTGCAATTCATTGAGGGAGATTGCCTTCAGCACTATCTCTATTCTCTTACAATCCCTCCTCCCACGTGTACAGGGTGATCCACTCCAGCACCTGGCCTCACAGTGTCCAGAAGTTAGCCCTGGATCCCAATCTCCCCCCCTTGATGGTTACTTGCCATAATATATAATTTCCCAAGGCATCAGCTCCTTGCTAGTGCAGGCTATTTCACCACAACTCTCCAGGTCCCAAATTCATCTTCCCCCCCTACCCACCTCCCACCATGATGTCACTCTTAGAGGTTCACAGGTGTTCCCATTGTCAGGGCTGGACCTTAGGGGTGTACACTCATTACTCCTCCCAGATATTTTTGCCCACTAGCCTGGCTTGATCTCCCTCCAGCAGTGATCATAGACTAACTCACAGACTTGACTTCATTCCTCTTGTTGATTGCATTGACACCCCATCCCACCCCATGCACACACATGCATAGAGGGTACCGAGATCCTTGCCAGAAAATAATCAAGGTAGAGTTTAATGAAGAGACATGATGACAGCAGGCACAGGGCATGGCCAAACAAGCAAGCTGCTCAACCTCTTCTTAAATACAAACAGACCTTTTTGTTTTTTTCCCCTTATCCCTCTGTTTTCTTATACGTAGTCCCTCACAATGAACTCAAAGTTCTTTTTTTCCACCTTTAGTGTCTCCTCTAAGCATTCCATAGTTACTTCTACATAATTTCCAGATGCTTTTTTTCCCCTAAATCCCACAATACATCTCATAACCCTTCCCATTATTCTGAAAGATGGCAAGGTTCTCTGGAAAGCTGGTTCTGACGATTCTCCTGACTGTTTTCATGTGTTGCAAACAAGTCTGATGTGTTTTCTGGGACAGAGCCTGGGAGTGGCTCGGACAAGGCATTAACTCCTTGGGAGTCTGCAATTTGGTTTCTGCCTGCTGTTGTGTCCCTGTGCACTTCTGGGTTTGTGAAGAGCCTTTGATGGGGTGATATCTCTCCTATGGGGGCCTGGGAGCAACAAGGACAGGTTATTGAACAAGTTATTGTTGTGCTTGTTTCTCCTTCCTTCTTCTTTGTGTGCAGGTGAGCTTCTCATCACTTAACCCAACACAAACTCACTTCAAAGGTTTCTGGTAGCAGGACTATACTAAAACACTTAAATAATAATTTTTGCTGACAATGTATGTTTTCAGACCTGTCAGAGGATGATATTCAATTTTGATATTGTACTTAAGATACTTATCAGTCTGGTTTTTTTGCATAACTAAGGGATTCTAATGAGCAGCCTTGGACTCTTCTGAATGTAAAAATGTAGCTGACTTGCTACATTCAGGAAAGAAAGAGGTAACATTATGGAACTATTTCATAGAAATCAAGGTCTTCTAACTGTGCTACTGTAACAATTGCAAATGCATATGCAAAGCTCAGATATAGAGGTACTACTAAGTAGTAGTGTTTATTGAAGTAGTACATTTTTGTTTTTAAATAAATGGAACAATGTATTATAATATCAAAGATGAAAATTATAAAAGTGCTTTGTGAACAGAAAACTGTAGATTTCCCCTTACATGTATTGCCATACTGACCATTTGAAATTAAATAGGGTCCTACAAATGCAATATTTTCATCCTGTGCATATAAGCACACTGCAAGACTCTTATCTATTCTACTGTGTATAATATGCTGGGGGCTGTTGTCTGGTCTGCTGGTATAACTTTGCATATTCTGCAATCCAGTTTGGCTCTGGTCAAAATTACATCAGTACCAGAGTTCAGGTTGTTGCCCTCTATTTTTCAATGTGTCAATAGTATGGTAGTATGCCAAACAGTGTTCTCATGTACACTACAGTTTGAAGAACATTAGAACAAATATATTAAAGTGTAAATCTGTACAGTTAAATAACTTCACTTTCCAGTTCATGCCTGGGTCCTGATCCCTGACTCTCAATACTATACAAACATTTTTTGAGTCTCACTTTTATAGCAATCACTGAGAACTATGAAGACAGCCTCAGGGCATTTTTGAGAAGACAGAGAAAGGTGCCCAAGCAACTTCTGGATCAGAGAGAAGAGCTGTCTGATCAGTGGTGACCACCCAATGTTATCAGGGGTGAGGGGTATTTGTGCTGTTTCAACCACAAACTTAGGGATACGCTAATTAGTTTTAGCATACTGTTTTCTTGACTTAAACACTTTGGTGAAATCTTGATTTGATTACTGTATAAAAATCTGGCTATGTGTGCTTTGATCTAATTCAGGAGTGAGTACTGGTTGCCTTTGCACAGTAGTTGTGTTTAACAGGAAAGAAGAGTATGCGATGGAGCAGGGAATCTTGTCTGCTGTCACTGCGTGCTAGCAACCTATCTATTTTATGGCCATGGATATTTTCGTTCATTAAAAATTCATTATATTCTACTTTGATATCACTTAGAAATTCCTAGATCTGACTAATTTAAATTAATCTGAATTATATAACCTCTTAAAAGAACCTGTAGTAAATTTATTCAGCTTCTGATGAGATCTTTTGTACTGGTTCCCAAACTATATCTAAATATTGCCAATTTAAATCAGTTTTATCTTCTCCCTTAATATTTGTCCACACTCTTATTTTCTTTGACCCTGACAACTTACATCTGCTCTTAGAGAGTTTTTGTGTACTTATATGTCAACATTTCTTAGCATCTCATATTTATTGTTTTTTGCTTATGCTTTTTCAATGAGTTATTTTTCCCAAGTTTTATGTTCTGCTTTGCATTCTCAACTTTACAGTAACAAAATGACCATCTGAAAGTGTCTCTCAGAATTCTGTTAACTCAAAATGAATTTCCAGCCTCTTAAGGCTTGTTATTATTTAGAATCAGACTCAATAAAAATCTCAAGAAAATAGACTAGTAATTTCAGAAAATAGTAATTTCAAAAACATTCTCATGTGTCTATTCAGTTAATAATCTCTTAATTGTGCACTAAAGGGTCTGGAAGGACTAATGTTACAATGGCATTTGGCATGGTTTCTATCCAAATTGAGCTTTTTTAGCATGAATAGACACAGCATGAAAATTTTCACACAGCAAATCCTGCCTTTTTCTTATACACATATAATTAAAGTATTTGCACTTTTAGAGAAAATAAGTAGTGGTACTTAAAATACTTGTATGTCTTCTTGTCCTGTAATGGTTGATATAAAATGAGAAAATGAAATATTGTTTTAATTAGCATATTGTAACCATCAAAAGAACCACAGGCATATAATTGCTTTACTAGAAGGCTGGCATAGTTCAAATCAATTCACTCAAACACCTGCTATCAAGTACCTACTGCCTTTAAAAAGTAAGATTTGCACCTGCCAATTTTAAATGTAAGGAATGCTGACATTTAAAAAATATTTTTATTGTTTTACTTGGAGTACCTGTCTTTTCCAGAAAATTAGATAAGATAGTAACTGTTACTAAAGAAATCTTTTGTGACTGAAATATTAAAAAAATTGTCTCTATCAAATGAAAAATTAACATCTTCACTTGCCTGGGTATAAGTAGCTGAAGAGATCTGCCAGGTTCAGTGGATGTCTTTGAAATTATATTTCTGCAGATATGCAACTGAATGTTGATTAAATTTTGATATGTGTTGGAAACGTTAATTGTAACCTGCTGAAATTGCACATCAGACATGAAGATACATTTTTTAAAAACACACTTAACCCCATTTTAGATATCTAGATTATTTTTCTCTCCTTTCCAGATCAGAATAGAGAATGGCCTCCTGCAGGTGTCTCAGGTGCCCACAGAGCAGGCATAAGATTTCTGTACACAGGCAACTGACTGCATTCAGTGTTTAAGAACTGATGTTTAATCCCATATGAGATGCTCTGAAATTCAGGCAGTTTTCCATCTGGCACTACAGCAATAAGTTGGTCTACATACTGTAGTATCTACCAATGTACTTAGTCTAAATTTTCTTCATTAGCAATGGAGAGGAAGAAGATATTTTAGAATACAGTTTGTCATACTAAATGTTGATGAGGTCTATCAGGAGACAAAACCTTGACAGCGATGTGCCCTTGCCATACAGAGATTAATGGTATCCTAGGCTGCATTAGGAGTGATTGAAGGAGGTGATCTTCCAGCCAGAACATTGAAGGAGGTGATCTTCCCCCTCTATTCAACACTGTTAAGGTCACACTTGTCTATACCTGGGCTTCTCAGTGTAAGAGACAAGGACATACTCGGGGCATCTTCCCTGTGAAAAAAGGCTGGTAATGGGACTGCATAGGCTAGAGAAGAGAAGATTTGGGTGGATCTTTTCTGTGTATACAGAAACCTGAGAGGAGGCTGGAAAGAAGACAAGGCCGGGTACTTACAGAGGTGCCCAGTGCCAGGTCTGGAGGCAATGGGCACAAGTGATATTCCCTCTGAATATCAGGAAGCACTTCTTCACTGTTAGTGTGACTGAACTCTACAGAGGATGTCAAGAGAGGTTGTGAAGACATCTGGAAGTGGTCCTGGACAGTTAAATCTACGTGGCCTGTCTTAAGCAGAGTAGCTGGACCAAATAACCTCCAGAGATCCCTTCCAACCTCAACCAATCTGTGATTCTGTGATCTTGTTCTCTCCAATGGAAATAAAGAGCACACTCAGGTAGTTGTCTTGGTTTCAATATTTAAAGTGTCATTAAGATAGGAGAATTACACCTCTATTTCTATTTAGATGTTGGTTTCTTCTAAATTGCAGCAGTATGAAGATTAGAGAAGCAGATGTATGGTGACTGTCTAAACAAGTCAGTAGCTATTAAGCAAATTAAGCAAAAATTTTCAAACATTTTTTATCCACCCTGTTCCCATTTTCTTGCATAAATATTCTTTCACTCTTTTTTCCTTCTTCCTCACGACAGCAAGTTCTAAAAGCTAGTCTTTCATTTACTGCTCTCAAGTGGATTATTTTTTCAGGTAGTAATTAAGGTTGCAGTAAACGACCACCTGCTTCTCAGATAAGCCAAAACACCCAAAGATTTTATTCTTCATATCACAGCAGTGTGAAAGATTTTAAGATGCTTGCAGACATGGCTTTGAAATACTGCTAATGCAGTTCTATAAAAGGAAGTGCAATTATCTGAGATTCAAAAGCCTATTTTGTTGTTTAAGATATAACATAATTCTGCAATTTGATGACAATGTATCCACAAGCAAGACTTAGCAGGAATTGTCTTTGTCAACAGAAAAAAAAATAAAATTGTAAAAGCAGGAGGAGAGTGTAAGGGAAATAGGGGAGGAAAGGGTAAACTTTCTGTTCAGTTGAAGTCAGCAAGGAAAATATTGGTAAAGGAAGCAAAGCTCAATAAATTAGTAAAGATTCTAGTTTAATTCTCAATCAGAACATCCAAGGCTTGTAAACCACTATAGTATGATAATATATTTCGATAATATGAGGGATACATTTACCCTTAAAAACAGTATAAGTACACACAACCAAACAAATTAACCAACTAACGAAATAAATAATTAAAAAACCAAAATTCTTCATCACAAAGAATGATAAAAGTTTCTTGCAGGTGTAAATTATATCATCTTTAGATTCAAGTACTCTAATTATATTTTAAGAATTTTTAGTTATTTTTTATGACCTGCTATTTGCAGGATAGATCAGCAAATCAGTTCATCTGTATATTGATCTACTGACACGCTTTGAACCAACTTCTCCTTAAACACCGCCACAAAATCCTAAAAGTAATCATCTTAGAAAATGTAAATTTAACAAAGCTACTGGAAAAGAAAAAATATTTCACTTGAAGTAATTTTGTAGGCTTTATAAAGTTTTGAAAAAACTTTGCTTAGTACCATAATGATATTTGTTTGGGTTCTTTAGAAAAATGTCAGCCATACTCCTGAATAACATATTGTGTTTAAATTAAATTTAAATTACAAATTTAAGGGAATCTAAATTTTAAAAGTCCAAATTTTTTGAAAATTCAAATTAATTAATTTGTTATTCACAATTTTATCTTGACATTGTTTTGTCAGATTTATGTCCCTTAAAGAAAATAATTTTCTATTTTCCCTATAACGCACATTCTACATGAAGTTAAGATCATATATTTTAATGTAAACATAAGAACTGATTTTAAGCCATGCATTTAATACCTAATATATTGAGCAATATTATTCAGCTTATTTAAATTTCTTTATAAAAAGATTATATGACTCTAGTTTCAATTATCTATTTTTCTAAAGGCTCTCAATAGAATAGGAAACATTTTTTGCTGCTCTCGATGGCAATTTTATTTTTCTTTAGTTAAATGTGCTCACTTCTCTAGAGACACAATGGGTTGGGGATTTTTTTACAGACTGAATAACCCTTTCACAATCAACTCATTTTGAGCCTAAGGCATAGCAGGCAAACTGAAAACACTTCACTTTGATGCTGTTTCCAGAAACATGACCTATAAACCACAGAATTTTCTACAATAGCTGCCTGGCACCAATCTCACAGCCTTTTTCTTTCCTTGGGCTTTGATATGTCCTGAGAATAATACACATACTTCATGCCTTGTATCAAAGAGAGTTAGAAATCAAGGACTTACCGTTTCAGTACTTAGCATATCTGTATCTGAAAATATGTGTTTTAGTCCATAAAAGATACACTTCATGAAAACGATGATAGTTTTATTTTTTTAAAACAGGCTAAGACAATACTTGCAAAAGGTTGTCAGCATACAATTATGATTGCAGGGCATGATTTCATTAATCTGGAAGCTGTAAATATAAAAAAAAATACAATTAGATATCTGAAACTCTTGTGAGGTTATTTTGTTTATTTGTTATGAGGACTAATCCAGAATTTTGTCTATACTGTTTTAGAATTGTCTGCTTGTCTCCCTTTATTT
>VZTB01001040.1:0-10979 GCA_013397245.1 Thryothorus ludovicianus
AATCTAGTTTAAAGCTCTATCAACAAGTCCTCCTATTTCCTATGCTAGAAACCTTTTTCCCCATCAGGTGTCAGTAGATCAGGTTTGTAAAGACTGCCCCATGGTCAAAAATCCAGCTTTATTCTGATGACACCAGCTTCTGTTCTTCATAGGCAGATTCCTAGAATGCTACAGTGCATAACTTGCAGGTTAAAAAGGGATTTTTTGTTAAACAATAGGTAGCATTCTCTAAAAGCAATTCCGCAGCACAATGAAACCTTTATTAGCAGGGCTAATTCATCAGTATGGAGCAGACATAACTTTCCAATCATATTCATCTTACTTTGTGCTTGGTAATCCTTTCCTTCTTTCCTTTCATTAATTTTTTGTTATTTGGTACTAGCAACTAAAATTGAGCTACCTTTTTCTCAGAATTACAGAACAAATTCCTCAGACTGTAAGCCAGGCCATGTACAACCATTTTAAAATATTAATTCTAGGAATAAAACAAGCATTTTTAAATTGCATCATTTTCTGTTTAGTGTAAGAACAATAAAAAAAGATTACTGCAAATTTATATTCCAATTAAGAAGATTGCTCCTCTATCCCCAAAGGAGAAATAATGCCTACTTCTGTTTCCAGTGAGACTGGAGCTACTTTCTTGCTTTGCCATCTATAATGACAATGTTCCCAACCCTAGACACCCACACTGAGGTTTTCATCAACCAACTTCAGCCTTCTGGAAGTAAAACTTCTTCCTTACAGAATCAATAGAGGAAACAGGCATTTGCTCAGGAACAATTAATCTATTTTAGACTTGTACCTTCTGGAGTGATAACCAGGTGACATTCACACCACCTGGTACAAATGTCACCGATGTACCAAGCACATCACAGGCATCATTTATTTGGATTAGTGATGGAATCTTCCTGGAAAACCAGCCCTTTATGCAAATATCCTAAAGCTGTTACATCTTTAACTTAATATTTCACTTCCTGTACTACACGGTACAACTCAAAAATCTCTCACCTCAGCAAACACAACTGGCATCAAATATTCTCTTCTGCCTTTCTCATTAACACTGCACTGAAGTGAAAACACACAGGTGTCAGAACACTGGACACAGAGGATTTCAGGCTTTCTGTACCAACAGGGACTGATCCTCAAAAATACATTTCATTTGACCAGAGGCCATGGAAAAGGCTTCCAAAATTAAGTGATATCACTGAAATTATGAATATGTAGTTAAATAGAAGTCTGTCATATCACAGAGTGAAAGATTCAGAATTTAAGGTTTTTGGGATATAGTAATATATATGTAACCAGATAGAGGGTTTAGGGCATATGTTAGTCCTTCTCCTTCTTCTTCACAAGTTTGGCTGATTTTGTGTGATTGGTTGAGGAAGTCCACAGTGCAGTCGTTAGTTATTGGATTAAAAGTAAAAGTAAACTAGCTGACATCTCATAATTGGGTAGTTTAGGCTTAAAAAGACTTTGAAGACAGAACTCTGTGTTCCATTTCTACTCTGTTAACTCAGCATGTAGAAGCACTCACCGTCAGTGAGGCTGTAATGTAGATAAATAATAAACATCCAAGTCTCAACAAGAATTCTGTCTCTTGAACTTTTAATCCCGACCCTGAGAAGAATAATCAGCTAAAGCCGAGGGGTTCACATCACATGGGTGCTGTGGGTTGGAACAAGATGAACCTTAAGGTCCCTTCTCACTCAGATCATTCCAAGATCCTGTGACTTTGCCATGCTGTTGCTCCTGGGAAGAAGCAAAGTGGTGGGGACAGAGAGCACATCACAACCTCAACCTGAGGAGCAGCAGTGGCAGGACGTGTCCTCCCCCTCTCTATGCAGATATGGAAGATGTAACCCAGGGGCTGGAAAGCCCAACAAGGAGTCATCTCTGCTGCCAAAAGGCCTCAGGTCCCAGCTAAGAATCAACATCCTAGTCTGGAGTGCAGGTGTGGCAAGAGATAAAAGAAATATTCTCAGCTGTTTTGCAAACTATAAAGGACACACGAGTTAACACAGAGGCAGAAGCCTTCTGCACTCTGAAAATGTTTGAGTTTGGACACAGATTCTGTGGTTACCTCTCCGGGGATGGAGGGAAAGAATCTCCATGTGTGCCCCACCAACAACTGNCAAGTCCAACCTATGTTCTAACATCTCGACTAGATCCTAGCACTGAGTGCCACATCCAGTCTGTTTTAAACACATCCAGGGATGGTGAATCCACCACCTCCCCAGGCAGAACATTTCAGTACTTTATCACTCTTTACATGGAAAAACTTCTTCCTAATATCCAGCCTAATTTTCCCTTGGCACAGCTTGAGACTGTCCTCTGGTTCTGTCAGCGCTCCCTGTTGAAAGAGACCAATCTCAACTTGTGAATGTGAGGAGGTTTTGGGGCGCTGGCTGCCTCTGGCTGCCAGAAGCCCAGGCAAAGGGCAGGGACTTTATGTGAACCTCCAGATCCTTCCATGAGCAGCAGCAAGCGGCACGCTGCGCTCCAGCGCTCCGCGAGTGTGGGGTACCTCTGCGGATGCTCCTCCTCAGCTTGTTGCAGAGGTCCAGGCGTGGGTTCTCCAGGCTGTCCTCGGCCGAGCCCGGGCTCTGCTCGGGGGATGACAGCCCCCGGCTCAGGTCCAGCGGTGCCTTGCTGCCCGTGGGCGGTGGGGACGTGGCCGGGCTGTAGTTTGAGGTGGGGCTGCTGGCCACGGACGAGGCTGAGAGGTCAAGGGCACCGATCCTGGAGTTCAGCGGGGAGGTCAGGGACAGTTTGCGGGTCCTGGCGGGCGAGGAGGTCCTGGAGAGTGACAGGGGAGGAGGGGAGGAAAACTTGCGGCAGAGATGTGGCGACTTCCCGTCGGCCAGGTACTCCCCTCTGTTGTTCTGGCTGGTGGCAAAGAACAGCTCCAAAGACCTGAGAGCCAGAAACAGAAAAAGAGCAACAGGGTAGCAAACATGGAACAGGTTTATGTGAAAACGTTTAAATTTTGATCAAATATGTATGGCACTGCAAAATCTGTGACACCCAAAGCTTGGGTATATAGCTGAGACAGACCCTCCTTAAAAGTGAAGTTTAACATTACTGCGTTTATTTATAACACAGTAATGTTATAAATAACTTTGTAGTTGTTGACTTTCTCTGTTACGTATTGACTTCTGCAAATTATTATTACTCACAATGATTTTGATATTAAACTGTTTTAATATAATTTGTCAGCCTTTGTGGCCAATGCCCTGGCCAGTGTAGCTTAAATATTAGTGGGATAAACATACATTATAGTTTAGGCTTTCACAAAATATTAAAATAGAGACTATGTATTGTGCATTGTAATGTTAAATGCTTTAATTTGTGTAACTAACTGTAATGGTGAGAATAACTCAGAAAATTTTGTGAAATAGCTAATGTGGATTTAATGTACTTATGAAGTATCTTATCTTAATGATAAGACAACAATGAAAAGAATCAAGAAAATAAACATTGAAAGAAAGAATGCAAGGAGGAATTCACTACTGACCCTCCATTTATGGAAAAATTGTAAAACCACAAAACAGAGGCTTTGTGAAGAAATAAAATATATTAATTTCATCTGCAGTACTTTAAGAAGATGGGTGAAAGGTCAAACCAAACAAAAGAATTCCTGGAACGTATAAACTCAAAGATATGTTTGAATATGTATAATTGTCATGAATATTTAAGCAATGTAATGAAAAAGTATATAAGAAGATTTTAAACTAATTGCTGTGCCTCTGGCAAGCACCCAGCTCTGTCTAGGTCCCTTTTATCCCTTACTAAACTTTAAAAAAATTTTTAAAGAGTGAGCATTGTTTCTCACAATAGGAACCTTTTTTCCCAGATTATTTACAAGCAGAAAATAACAAGTGGAAAATGCCCACAAAACAAAGAGTGACCGAGGGCACGGCACTTCTTCTGGAAAGCTGTGGCAGAAAGGCAACAGGCAGGTGGAGACCCTCGCACCCACCTGACAGGAATGGAGGTAAAGGGCCGCCTGTAGATGTCGGAGAGCTTCTCCAGGACCACAGCGACAGTGGTGAAGATGCGGTAGGTGTGCAGGAAGGTGTTGAGGAAGTCAATGCTCAGGAAGCGCAGGTCCGTCAGCCGCTCCAGGAGGCGCTCCACGCTGGCGTAGCGGATCTGGGGGACTTTGCAGGAATTCAGAGTTTTGCTGAAGCAAATGTCAATGTCGTCTCTGTGAAGACGGGCGTCAGATCTACGCGAAAGTTAGGTTTAAAACACTTTAGCAAAGAGTAAACATGACTAAGGTGATGCCTTAAGTTTTAGCTCTCATATTTTCCAGGTTCTGTGCTGCANAGGCTCTTGTACTGCCCAAGGTGAAGTTTTCAAAGGCCTTTTAATAAATACCTGCTTTTAAAAATACCTACTTTATTCCTTTAACACTGTCTACCCTCTGTTCTAGGCAGTCTCTCAAGGCATCAGGGTGGTACCCCCTTAGCTGCTCCTGTCAACACAAAAGCAGCAAATATTTATTCACTACTGTGTTTCATTAGTGCAGGAAAGCTTCTAATTTGTGGTGATACCTGCTTCCGTAACTAAGGGAACTTAACTTTTATTTCTGGCAAATGCTTTACCCTTCAAAGCCTAAGAAAACATTAATCAGGCTTGAATTTCTGAAATGGAACAAGTGGCAAAATTGTCCCCTCTTGTCTCTTTCAGGCTATTGTGGCCCATAGGTCAATATTACTAAAATCTCAGTATGGAATAATTGATTGCAATGTTTTCTGCTGGGAGCAAGCTTTATCTAAAATAAAGTAATGGATCCTAAAAAAACACAGCAGAATTAACCTCCTAGCTAGGATTAAGGCTTACGTGCAAATTAACACTTGATTTCAGCTCCAAGAATAACTTTTTGTTTTAAAAGACGGAAGAGGGAACAGTATGAAACATCTCAAATTTCAAAGTAGGAACCAAGAAGAATCTTTGTTTTAGTGTAAAAAACAAAACCAAAAACCAACCAATTTTTGCTTAGATATCAAAAAAAAAGAATAATTTACATAACCCTATCCATATTGGGGAGAGGAGGATTCCCCTCAAATTTTATTTTGCTAAATTTGTAAATAAACAGGATTAATACTAAGTAAAGGGTCTTTCATGAAATATACCCCATCTTTTTGTTAAAAAATTATTGGATTTTATCAGAAGAAAGATCAGGATATTACACACAATTCTACACTGCATAACTTAAAAGAAACAACAAAAAAAACCTCTGTTTCTTAAACAGGGCTTCCAAAAAGTAGCAATTTTTTGTTTATATCATCCAATGGCATCTGACTCTAAGGCAAGTAAAATTTGAGAAGGAGAACACCAAATCTGTATTGTAAAGGTTCTGCATGTTCTTTAGAATGAATATTCTTTTCTGTTGGCACTGGGACTGAGGTCCTGCTGTACTTCAAAAGGGGACAAATGCACTTTTAAAAGTCAACAGGTGTTGGAAGTTTACACACTGGAGAATTCCTGGAATAAAGCTGAAGACAACAAAATGTCTTATTTCCAAGGGTCAAAGATATGTGCCCTAACAGTGCATTCCAGATGCTTTCTCTCTCCCTAATCATAAAGAGAGGAAACAACTACAGAAAGAGACATTTGAGAAACCAAGAGATGTGACAGATAATAGCAAGAAAGGAAATAGTTTTATGTCTACCCCTATGTTTCACCCACTTATATATTCATTGGATACTAACAAGNCTCCTGACCTGGGGTCCGTCTTGAGTGTACCCATGGCCAGGCTCTTGTACTGCCCAAGGTGAAGTTTTCAAAGGCCTTTTAATAAATACCTGCTTTTAAAAATACCTACTTTATTCCTTTAACACTGTCTACCCTCTGTTCTAGGCAGTCTCTCAAGGCATCAGGGTGGTACCCCCTTAGCTGCTCCTGTCAACACAAAAGCAGCAAATATTTATTCACTACTGTGTTTCATTAGTGCAGGAAAGCTTCTAATTTGTGGTGATACCTGCTTCCGTAACTAAGGGAACTTAACTTTTATTTCTGGCAAATGCTTTACCCTTCAAAGCCTAAGAAAACATTAATCAGGCTTGAATTTCTGAAATGGAACAAGTGGCAAAATTGTCCCCTCTTGTCTCTTTCAGGCTATTGTGGCCCATAGGTCAATATTACTAAAATCTCAGTATGGAATAATTGATTGCAATGTTTTCTGCTGGGAGCAAGCTTTATCTAAAATAAAGTAATGGATCCTAAAAAAACACAGCAGAATTAACCTCCTAGCTAGGATTAAGGCTTACGTGCAAATTAACACTTGATTTCAGCTCCAAGAATAACTTTTTGTTTTAAAAGACGGAAGAGGGAACAGTATGAAACATCTCAAATTTCAAAGTAGGAACCAAGAAGAATCTTTGTTTTAGTGTAAAAAACAAAACCAAAAACCAACCAATTTTTGCTTAGATATCAAAAAAAAAGAATAATTTACATAACCCTATCCATATTGGGGAGAGGAGGATTCCCCTCAAATTTTATTTTGCTAAATTTGTAAATAAACAGGATTAATACTAAGTAAAGGGTCTTTCATGAAATATACCCCATCTTTTTGTTAAAAAATTATTGGATTTTATCAGAAGAAAGATCAGGATATTACACACAATTCTACACTGCATAACTTAAAAGAAACAACAAAAAAAACCTCTGTTTCTTAAACAGGGCTTCCAAAAAGTAGCAATTTTTTGTTTATATCATCCAATGGCATCTGACTCTAAGGCAAGTAAAATTTGAGAAGGAGAACACCAAATCTGTATTGTAAAGGTTCTGCATGTTCTTTAGAATGAATATTCTTTTCTGTTGGCACTGGGACTGAGGTCCTGCTGTACTTCAAAAGGGGACAAATGCACTTTTAAAAGTCAACAGGTGTTGGAAGTTTACACACTGGAGAATTCCTGGAATAAAGCTGAAGACAACAAAATGTCTTATTTCCAAGGGTCAAAGATATGTGCCCTAACAGTGCATTCCAGATGCTTTCTCTCTCCCTAATCATAAAGAGAGGAAACAACTACAGAAAGAGACATTTGAGAAACCAAGAGATGTGACAGATAATAGCAAGAAAGGAAATAGTTTTATGTCTACCCCTATGTTTCACCCACTTATATATTCATTGGATACTAACAAGTAAAACTCATGTAAATTGAGGTATGTAGAACATACAAGTTATGTTGAAAATCTGGAATCATGTACTGAAAATACCTCACTAGAAGCAAAACCCACTTATTACAATAAATAACTCAGAGAATCCAAAGGTAAGGGAAGCAGCCTTATAAACAATGATGCTACTTTGATGTGATCAGTTAAAATCACGAGGGAAAATATTTTTTTAACAGAAATAACAGAAATACAGAGAACAAAAACTTTGGCTAATATAACAAAGTACCTTTGAAAATGGTACTTGTCCACAGTGACATAAATTCTGAAGACATTTTTTAAAATCTCCAATAAAATTATGCAATGACAAGGAAAAGCTGAGAACAAAATCATTCATCTGAGGCACCTGAAGCCAACTACCCAAAACCCAGGAAAACCTAAGTTGTGATCCAACACTATGAATTGAGAGTTCACCACTCTTTGAGTGATCCCTATAATTCCAAGAAAGGGATTTGAGAAGATGCATTTTGGGACATAGAATCCATTCAATTCAACCAAAATGTAAGGAAAAGAAATTAAAGTTTTGCATTTTCTAAACACACATTTTCTCCTGTTAAAATTTTTATTGAAGAAATACAACAATCTATTTTGTTCTCTGTGTCACTTACTTTATCATATGTGGCACTGTGACTTTGGAGTTTTCTTCAAATACTATTGTCATTAAACCATTGCACCTTATATTATCAATGCACTGTGAAAACAAATATTGAAAGCTGTTAAAACACAGGGTAAGGATTCTTAATCCCACTTTTCATATCCCTATAAGCTCAAAGCACAGCTTTTTCAAGGTATGGGCTGATTAAGACAAGGTATTTTCTCAAATGAAAAGCAGTGATGCAAGAATTAGAGTCGACATGCTTCTCTAGCCTTTACCTCTCAGGGTATTCTGTTCAGCAACCTTTTTTTTCCACATGATTAAGTGCTTTGAGTTGGAAGTGGTATTTCCTTTGAAGCTTCTTTGAAAGGGAACAAAACTCATTATTTCTAATATTTCCTGAAAGAGTGTAAGCTTGGGAAATCAAGACCACAAGAAAGCCAGAATGCTTTATACTCCAAGGGGCACAGTAATACCTTAACCTTTACTCTCTGCAAAAGACCAGAAGGAAATATAAAAAGCTTCCAGAAACACATTTGTGAAAACAAATTCAAGTGGTGCTCCTTGTGAAACACAGCTGTGAGGAAGATGTCCAAGCTGTTCCCTGGAAACTTATATAAATGTTCCAGGCTGGGAATTAGGAGGGAGTTCCATGTGCACTTTTATGTAGTTCAGATGAGCCCAAAGAAGGGAAGGGAGCTGGGAAGGGGCCAGAGGATTCCTGAGGGAGCTGTAAAGGGGCTCAGCCTGGAGCAAAGGAGGCTCAGGGGACTCTTCTGGCTCTGCACAACTCCCTGACAGGAGGGGACAAACAAGGAGGATTTGGGATCTCTTCCCAGGGAACAGGGACAGGAGGAGTGGGAACAGCCTCAGGCTGGGCCAAGAAAGGCTCAGGGTGGGTATGTGGGAAAATTTCCTCTTGGAAAGGGTGGTCGGGCATTGGAATCTCCCAGGGAGGTTTGGAGTGCCCATCCCTGGAGGTGTCTCAGGGATTCCTGGAGGTGGCACTCAGAGCTCTGGGCTGGGTACAAAGTGGGGATCTGGTACAGCTGGACCTGGGAGGGCTTTTCCAACTTTAGTGATCCTGGGATTCTGAGATAACTCAGCACTGCAAGCCTTGCCCCTGGAACTCACAAGTCTGACAGAGCATCAGATTTATATGGTCTGCAACAAGTACCTGCTACCAAAACCTACAGGGCTCCTTTCTTCATAATACTTTCTTACTTTTATTCCTACATATATGTGTGTGTATATATATACACATACACACACACATGTATACACACACACACACATATATATATACATACATACATACATATATATCCATACACACACACACATACACATAAGTATATATGTATGGACAATGTCATCACATCAATAAAAAGGAGTTTCAAAAATTATCACACCCATTTATCTAGACTCCAAGAATACATGTAGGCTTCAGGCTTGGGGAACATTTCGTAGCAGAGCAATGATTGATACTGGATTGCTCAAGCCTGATAATGACAGGCCTCTTCAGATTCAGACACCTATAGCTATGAATTTAAAATATCATCTATGTAGTTTTATGTGGGTTTCAATTCAGGATTCTATCATTATATGGAAAGTGCAGTTGCAATAATTCACAGTATGATTTTCTCAAATCATTACCTAAAAGCAGTGAGAAACACATTTAATAGAAATACTTAATATTTCCCAAATTTGACCTTGAAATGATTCAAAGAAGCCCTTAGCACCAATCATGTTACCAGAGGAGTTTTAAAATTATTATAATTAAGGCTAAGAACGAACTTACTCATGTTCTTAAATGGTCTTTCTGAGCCAGAAAATAACTCAAATAATTTTACATGTCAATGGAACAACATGATTCCCTGAAAATCTGTTTTGTAAAAAATTCTTCAAACTGGCCTGTCTATAAGACACTAAGTTGGAGCTCATACTGTATTTGGAGATTTTTATTTTCCTATTTTTGTTCTTTCAAAAATGTTAATCCAGTACAAAGTCAGAATTCTTATTTTTAAGCAATTTCTACTCATTATGATGATGATTCATCTAGAGATGTTGCCAGCAATTATAGCAACTTTGGAAATGCATGACATTCCATGCTGATATTCCTCTAATCAGCTGTTTCTCTCTAAATTAATAGAAGAGAGGACCTGAATTCAGAACTATGAGAGATCTATGCTCTTGCTCATGTGCATAAACAAAGCACAAATAGCCTTGATTTAGCTCTGGTTAGCTGGAAGTTCAGGTTTTTGTTTTGATTGAATTCAACTTCTTTCCACAAATAGATTATGACGAAGTTTGTCTATTATGCTTTTAACTAAAGTAATTAAAAAAAAAAACAAAAAAACCAGCAACTTATCCCTGACATTTAAAAAAATTTTAAATACCCTTTTTGTTCATTCACAACACAGACAGTTCCCACACACTGTCAGAAGGCTCAGCAATTATTTATAATGGTTTGTTAGTATTAATTTTTCATGGAAAAAAGAGTTTATCCCATTTTTTTACTTCATTATTGATGTGATATGGTGTCATTTCCATACTAGGACTCTCATGTGGTTTTTGATCTGCATGAAAATCATGAACAAACCAGTACTATCCTTATTCTTAAATCAAAATATATATCTGGATGAGCTTTCCCTAGACATAAACATACTGACCACTACATTTGCCTGTGGACAATTTTGAAATTTATACCCCACTCCTGTCTTTGAGAAACATGCTTCCCTGGTGACCCAAATGCAACGACAGGGTTCTGAGGAGAACACGTAGCACTAAGGGGTTTTTCACAGGTAACACAGCAAATCAGAGTTATTCAGCATCCCTGTGCCAGGCTGGTTTCCAGAGGCACAGAGCTTTTCACTAGAACTAGGTGGGAAAAGCACCAAGGTACCTGGCTGATGTCACTTGTCCATGCAGCTTTCTCCTGCCGCGACGGGGCCAAAAGCACAACAGTGAAAGGAGGAGCATCCGTGGGTTCCACTATCAGCTTGAAATCCAGGTGTCCAAACACCTGCCCAGAACCTTTTGCTTTACAGCCAGAGGGGGAGAAAAAAAAAAGCCACAAAGTGAAACATCAAATTATAGGATGAAGAAAAGAGTGGTTTCATTCACAATGGAAATTTCTATAAAACATCTTCCTGGTAAAGAGAAAATCCAATTAGGTATCCAGCAACTCTTTTTGTTGTCCACA
>VZTB01001041.1:2723-13905 GCA_013397245.1 Thryothorus ludovicianus
TAATGTAATCCCACCTTTCAAGAAGGTAGTAAGACTTACAGCTTATGCTGCATAATTTTCCTATTTTTTTACATAAGCATTTTAGTGCTTTCTAAACCCATGTGTATACAGTACAAAATCGTGATTCTAGTGTTCTGAGAAAAAAAGGCAAATTTTTAAATCATGATTTTAAGCTTACCTTTGGAAAGAAATGATGCCTGAGTTCATGTGAAGGTAGAGAAATTCAGACACCTTATTGAAATGTTATAATTAATATTGTGATAGTCTTCTACACTTGACGTGTCGGACCATCATGTGCGGAAACATCTACCGCTAAGTAAATTCCTCTTGAAAATGCAAGCTCAAAAGATAGCAGATAAAAAGACTGTTTTCAGGACAGCTAATTGAGAGTCTATTGTTTGTCAAGAAGTCTTAATGATGTTCAAAAGAATTGTGCTTTTCAAACAAAGATATTGTGGCTTGAGGCATGATCTAAGCGAATTAATAGATACACATATATGAGTTATAATCATCTCTATTTGGTTAAGAGAAAACCCTCTGCTAAGGCAAATTACTCTTTACTGTTCATACGAAGTGCCTGGTATAGTCCAGGGTATCCAGTTTTGGAAGAGATTGGTTCTTATGTAAGTGAGTGATCCTTCCCTTTCTCGCATTCCATAGTTTCTTTTGAAAAATTGCCAAGCAAATTTAAAAAGCTATCTGCTTTGCATCTGTCTCTAGCAGATGGAGTTCCTACGGTGTCTGAGGTGGAGTTCATGAGAGTATTTAATGCTATTTTTATAGGAGCGCTTTGCAGACAGATTGTAAAAATAAACTCTTCTTCCTGCCTGTACATTTCAGTTTGTGTAGAGAAAGAAAAGACTTTTAAGCTCCACAAATGGGGCTCTGGAAACATGAAGTTATTCTCATTTCATTTTGCTTGCAGGGTAATTCCATTTTCATTTCCTAGTCCAAGGACTGAAAAGCTAAATCATCTGTAAAAATAGCATTTTCTTCCTTGTATATGACAGCAACCCATAGGCACTGTCATGTGGAAGTGAAATTGATGTGGTCTATGTGGATATGGAAATCTGGGTGGTAAGAGTGAAGAGCAGAGTTCTCACAGGGGTATGATTTGCTCTGTGTATATCAGATATGCTGAAACCAGTGAGATGAGCTATTGGGAAGGAGGATTTTACAGCCTGGTCTCATGAAAAAAGAATGGATCAGGTATCCTTTTATTTTTATGAAGTAACCACAACACACCTTAATAGTCTGTTTTCTAGAGTCAGGCATAGAAATCTACTCTGGATCTGGCAGTGAATTCTGATTGAACCTATCTGCTTCAAGTAAACTCCTTGCTTTACAAGTTATAGAGGGGCAAAAAAATTACCTTTTATTTGCAAATAAATGATAATCACAGCAGCCAAATGTAAGTCTCTGAAATGCCAGTTCAGTCTGACTTTTGATCACCAGTACATTGTTATTTGGACAGAGTTCAATTTGTGCTGTCTACTCAAGTACTAGGAGATGTGCCTATAGCACTTTGGAGAATAGTTAGGATGGCATTCTGCCTTAGCACATGCCTTTGACCCCAGGAGATGCTTGGAGTTTAGCTAATAGGAAAACCCAGTGTTGGTTTGCAGCATCTACACAGAATTTGGTTGAGTGAAACTGTATATGCCCTACTGTTGAAGAAGTTTTTGACACTGGACTCTAATCTCCGTTAGATGGCACAGATCAGTTATGATATCTGGTAGCTCAATCTATATGCCTTGAAAAAAGAGAACCTGAGCAAAGAAAAACTTGGGGAATTATTTCTCTTGCAGTCTAAATTCCATATCCCTTACATGGTAGCCTGGACCAACAGCACTGTTAGGGCCTGGAGTGGTCATGCTTTTCATTGGTTTGCTGTTGTGTTACCAAGTGGTTGCCATGTGGTCATCTTCATGCCATCTTAGCCTGGTTTTTGTGGGGGTTTCTCTTGATTCTGTACTCCATGTTGCAATATGGTCGTTACAGCTCATATAACATGCCCTATGGGCTGTACACTCTAACTGTTAATTTTTTAGATCATATTTAAGATGCTAGCTTTCTCTCAGTGTTACTAATGTCCACATTAGCTCTTGGTTTCACCTTATTTCTTTACAGCTACCTTAAAGGATGGGGTAATCAATCACCTCTCCCAGGTAACAAGTGGCCCGATGAGAGGAAATGGTCTCACACTGTGCAAGGGGAGGTTTAGATTGGACATTATGACAATTTTTTTTGCCATAAAAGTTAGCAAGCTCAGGAAAGTGGTTGAGTCGTCATTCCTGGAGGTATTTAAAAGGTGTGTAGTTCTGGCACTTAGGGTCATGGCTTAGTGGTGGACTAGGCAAGTGCATTTACAGTTAGAGTAGACAATGTGAAGGGTCTTTTTCAACAAAAATTATTATATCATTCAAATTCTGCCTTCTTTTAGTTTAAAGCCATTCCCCCATGTCCTTTCACTATTTCCCCACGTGAAAAGTCACTTTGTCTTTAACAGAAACCCCCTGTAAGTACTGGTACACTGCCAAAAGGTGTCTCCACAGCCTTCTCTTCTCTGGGATGAACAGCTCCAACTCTATTAGCTCATCTTCATATGCTCCATCATTTTTATGGATTTCCTCTGGACTTGTTGTAATTGCTTCATGTCCTTCTTATACTGGGCATCACAGAGCTGGTGGATTCCCCTGGGGGCAGAGTAAAACTTGACTTGCTAGTCATGCTTCTTTTTATGAAGCCTCAGATACAGCTGGCTTTCTGGGCTGCAGGTGTACATTGCCAGGTCATGTCCAATTTTTCATGCACTGGTACCTCCAAGTCCTTCTCTACAGGGCTGATACTTCATAATGGTACATAAATGTGCATATGTTGTAAGTCTACTATATAGATTTTCAAATAGCAAGCATATTTTCATTTGTAGTGTTGAAGCATCTCTAACAATATGATTATTTATGCCAGTATTTGTATTGGTGATATAAGTTGCTGATTGTAAATAACTGAAATTGCAGCACAAAGCATGCAATGACATTCTTCTAGGGAGAAACAAAACCTGTCCTGTCCAAAACACAGTGTGAAATTTTGTGCAGTAAAATCGCTTATTTTCTACATGTAAGCTTTATAAACAACAAAAAAAATACCCACCAAAAAAAAAAAAAGGACCCACAACAACACTTTTCTTCTTTAATCCTGGTTCCTAGAATTTTGGTCCATTTTTTAGCTGCAATGAAGTAAAAATAATCTTATTTGTCTTACTTGTGTCTTCCAAGGCCACAGATTGAAGCCACAGATTTGATAGCCTGGAGTTTTCTGTTACAGCTCCCTTACTGCTCTCAGAACTATCTCTGTACCATACAATGCTGTGTTTGAATTACATGCGCTGTTAAAGGCTATGCCCACACTCCTGTCAAAACTGCATTTGATGCTGCAATTGCACTGTATTTCTAAACTTCCAGGTTTGAGTTAGAATTGCAGCATTTATTTTACAAAATATTCTGGCAATTAAAATGCCAGCTTTTACCCTTGAATTGAAATCATGGTAGAAGTAGGGTGAATTCTGGCTTTCTAATGGTGACATTCCTGATTTGGTTTCCTTAGGGAAATTCAAATTCAGAGGACTCTCCTGTCCAGGAACTGGAGTCCAGTCCTCCAGGTCTTTGCCTAGGCTGAGATGTCGATGGACAGTAATACATGGGACGTGGAGAGAGCTGGTTACACTGGCAGTGGCAAGGTGCTGCCTTCAACAATGGTGCTCACAAGCACAACCAACCATGTCCCCTCCTCCTTGTGGGCTGACAGTGAGGGAAGGTCACTAGTGTAGGCACAGGTGTGACACTTTCCAGGCTGACAAGCTTACATACATTTGTGGATTCTCCAAGTACCAGCACAGCACTTTATCCAATTTATGGATTCCCCTACTCAGCAGCTGATCCTGTTTGGTGCTGAGTGTAAAACACTCTCACACTCATTCCATCCCACACCCACAGTTTCTCTCCAATAACACCACAGACCCTCTGCCCACCCAAGACTTCTCATCTAGAGCTCACTGCTCACCATCTGATATGACATAGAGTTTGCTAGTGAGTTATCCCAGGAGCTGGACTCAGTGATCCTTGTGTGTCCCTTCCAACTCAGGATTTTTTATGATTCTATAATTTTTTCTATGATTCTGTAGTTCTGTAATCTGTTTTGGAGAAGCCCCATGAGCAGCCAGCAACACAAGGGCTGTGATCACCTATGCTGAGTCTACCACCTCTGTAGCTGCTTTTTTTTATGTGCACACGTTGTTCCCACCCCAGTAGCTCATTGCCAGGACCCCTCCTTGCCACTGGCACTGAGTCCCCACTAGCTTTGATAGCTGACACCACAGTCCTGTGGCACCCAAAGTCCTGGTCTGATTCTAGCTACTGACACCAAATCGCTTACATCCATGTCAGTCCCCTCAAGTAGCTGGCACTTAATCCCTGCTGCACTTGAAGTGTCCATGCACAGGGGATAGAGACTAGAATTATTCAGAGACAGTGTTAAAAGCTTTAGTACTAGGACAGGATAGACTGCAGTGATCAGATGTTGAGGTCAGATAATGTACTGACCAACATAAATTCGCATATAACTGTTCCCTTTTATGCCCCTGTCTGCTATCCTGTCCTGTGCACGTTCCCTCAGCTGCCCTCCTACATTCTGCACTTATGAGTTTGAATCCCTATCAAGTGCAAAGTCCCTGTCTGCAGTTTCTTGTTAGCCCATCAATTACTGAATTTGTTTTTGATTATTGTTTTTATTAACACTAGGTGTATAAATTTTATGTCTGAGTGTCTGCCTCCTTTTCTCAGTTTGGCAAGGTCCTTGGCCAGATAGTCTTAGTGAAAAATCACCCTTTTCATAATCCACATATCCTTACCAATTAGTGAGACTAAAAGCAGGTTTGTTCCTATCATAGCCTCCCTTGCCATATCAGTCAGATTTGACTCTGTAGGTTCTCTGTAGGTCCTCTGGACAAATACCCTGAAAGAAGGAGGCACTATCCTGCCATGTACCCTTATTGTATGGGACAACTGGAGGAACTTCAATTAAAACAGCTATTGTGTATCTTGGTACCAACACAAGAGTATTTTCTTTGAAATAAGAGAAAACTGTGGCTTATTGCTTGCATGCAGTTACTTTTACTGTGTCTTCATGACAGAATTTTCATGTTTACACTTACTTCTCAGGCTTCAGTGGTCTGTCTGTGAAGTCCCAAGATGTGGAGTGTGTAATAAGTAGAAAAGAAATAGGGGTGGATGATTTCACCTAGATGTTGACAAAGAAAGGAACGTTTTAAGAATGCAAGTGATCTATTACGATGTTACAGGTGATTTAGATGACGTGCGTTTTGATGGACTTTCAAGAAAGACTGTACTACATAGTAATCATTCTTGTATGTTGACACTGACTGATAAACAGTAGACGGCAATTAGCATGAAGACTGAAGGTGTTCAGGGAGGACCTAAATGCATTCTAGGAGATAAAGGGATTTTTACTGATTACAGAATGAATTCCCATCATGAGGACTGCAGAAATAGAAATGGCATTTTACATGGCAGATTTCTGGTGTTTTCAAATTATTATGTTAGGTAATATGAAGAAAATATTTCAGTGCATTGTGCATCTACAGAATTGTAGAGATTTAAGAATTGTTCAGCTTTTAAAGAGAAAAGCATCTCTAATATAGCATCAGTGGAAATTCTGTAGGGTTAGTGTTAGTGATAAGGCAGGAATAGCCAGGAGATGTTAGTTAAGAATCTATAATATGTACTTCATGCATTGGATTTTTAAATGACAATTATTTAAAAGTTAGCAAGTAGAATATCTTTAAAAAACTGCACTTAAACATTAGATAATTCTGCTTGAAATATCTGAAGGAATTTTATCTCTAAGTAAATATGAAAGCAATCTGTTCAGTCATGGCATGGAAAATCAATCTGTACTAAAAAGCTTTAATTACTTGTATTATGTGTATTCATTAACATAGCCATGGACCTTTTCTTTTTACAGAATAAGAGTGACTTTATTTGGTTTGTTGAGTCTTTTTGGAAAAATATGGAATTTTCTAAGTCAAGTTTAAGGTTGCAGTAAAGGTTTGTGCATGTTTGGACTCGTATCTGTGAAGAGGCATGGTAGGACTACTGCTGTTTTTATGAGTAGCACCATTTGAATGGACTTGAATCAGGTAGAGTTAAACATCCTTTCTGTGTGATCCAGAGGTGTATAAATACCCATACATTTGTTGTGCATATGTTGAGTACATAATTTTTTTTGATCCACATAGTTACAATAATATCAAATTTCTGTGTTTCTGGGTAGACTGAATCATTCAGTCTTGATTGAATCCCATAGTTTGAAATTTTATTCGGTGTAATTGTTAATTAAAATAGAAGTAATTTACCTTTTTTCTTTCCATAGGTATGTATTCTTCTTGGACCCATGCAACATTGATCTAGTACATCAGAAGATTAAGTCTATTGCCTTGTGTGTATCAGCTTGCCCAAGGAAAGAACTGAAAACTCTGGCTGATATACAGAAATTTGCAGAAACTAATGGTATGAAAAAAATATTTGTTTTTGTTCATATTTTCATAGGATCTGCAAAAAGACTCATGCCTTAGCTGAGCTAAAAATGAAATATGTATTAAGAAGTATGAATAGAAATAATGTGCTCTTTTCTTTAAGCTAAAACATTACTGTATCTTATAGTATGATAGTGTTCCACTACGTCTTGGGCAGTTTGGAAAGCTTGTTTTTAAAATAGGAGTACAAAGTGTTACAAAGTGTAAGCAGTTGAGGGAGTGTCATGACTATGATAGGTTTTCAGTTCCTAAGGAGATATTCTGACTTTGCTGCTTAACAGTAGTGCTGTTGAAATGCTCTCATGTACGGGAGGTTAGTGAGAGCCATTCTACTGTTTAATAGCACTTGTGGCACAGAGTATGGCTGTGTGTGTGAAAATATTCCTGCTTTTATTCAGTGCTACAGTGCAGTTCTTTTTTTGGTTTTGTTTTGTTTTCTTATGCTTTTCTTTAAAATAGAAGTGTAAAGGAAAATAATTGCATTAACAAAGTAAATATTATACCTTGTCTTTGTTAAGAGCAGTATTTTTTTCTCTGTAGTAGTAATATTGACATTACTAGCTCAATTCCTGTTTTAGCAGTTAGTGGAATAAAATGCACGAGAACAAGGGCATACAAAATAAAGTAACAATATAAAATTAATTTGAGAAAATTGCAGCATTTTTTAGCTATTCAAGTGGGAACATTTTCCTAATGTGTGGGAACAGTCCTAAAGCTATCTTTTAAAATGGTACCGTAATAGTTCTTTGCAAGGTACTTGACTAAAAATGAATCAGTCTGGATGACCCAGTTCAAAGCAGTGGAACCGATTAGTTTTCATAAAAGAAACTGAAATGTTTTCTTCCGTGCTAATGCAGGTTATGTGAGTACTCTAGTTTGAAAGCAGAGTGAGTTGAAGTGGCCCTGGGTGCTGTTAGTGCCCTTGGTCTCCCACTGCATTGCACTGTACCTACACGCCTGGGTGTCTGATATCTGAATCAGGAAGCTGAACTACTGTGAGGCATCGCAGCTTTCACAGAGCTGCACCAACAGCTTCCTCGTGTGATCTGTGCACCGTTGGCAATTACAAATGAAAATAGTCAGTGTCTACAGTTGCATTCTTTACTTCTTCTCTGAGCATACTGTGTTTTTCTTAACTAATGCAGACCAATTCTTTTTTAGTATGAAGTGATGGTTGTTTGTGGTAGAGTTTAAGTACATCTTAAAGCTATGGAATTCATCCATGTCTTTCTTTATCACCAACACTGTTTCTACAAGTCAAATCTCTTACTAATTGTGCCTGATGTATATTCAGTATAACTATCTTTTAAAATAGAAAAACACTACTCTTCTCAAAATATTCTATGCTGTGTCTTGTCCTCATGATTCTTTGTTCTATTTTCCTTAGAGCTTTAGATTTTAAAATCTAAAGATATATATATATTTTAAATTAATATGACAGGCAGTTTTTTCAGTTACCGGAAGCATGGTCAAAAGTATGAAACCTGGTGCTGGAGCAGAACAAAATCACTAATGAGTTCAATTCCTAATTTTCATTATATATTTGGCTTATCAGAGACCAGTATTACACTAAACTGAGCTTTCCTTTTATAGATGAAGTCTATATGATGCATGACTGAAATAGTTTAGAGGAATACTGTCATCCTCATGATTGTATTTCTGCTTAAATTTTCACCAACCTATGAAAGTTCCAAAAAATTGTTTTGCAGCATATGAACAGCTTAATTGTTGATAATCGTAAGTTGCATATATATAGTAAAAGTTCAAGCATGATTCAGCCTTTTAGCAGAGCAAGAACAGTGAATTAGTACCAAAACTATAATGCTCAGTAAGCAGAATAATTTTTCTGAGATCACTTTGTACCTATGACAGTGTATTTTTACAAATACTAGGATTAGGTTTGGCAGTCTGTTTTAAGTGACCATTAACTCCACTTTAAAAATAGTAATAATGAAATCTGAGAACCTTGAATATGACTGCAAAGACCTTAATTTCAATGTCTTGTGTTTGTGGTGATATACAGTTAGAAAACAGAGTTCAGCTGTCAAGTTCTGAAGAGGAAGGGCAAGTTGTGTTTGGTTTTGTGATAATTGGCTCACAACTTTTAACATTCAAAAAGAAAACCATCTCATAAAGTTTTAAATGTATAGGTAAAGAATGCAGTCAATTCTTGATTTTGCTCTGTTGAACCTTTCTGAAAGCTTTAACCCTTCCTGCATCCTGAAAATAGCAATTGTCTGGTGACGGACTGTGTAGGTTGTTGCATGTACTTTTGTACAGTTGTCCATTTTCACCTGGCTTATATGCCATCCCTGAAATCACCTTGCTTGTCCAGCCACCTTGAAATTCTTAAAGGAATTACTGCCTAGGAATCCTTCCTCAATCCAAAGAAATCCCCCATTGTGCCTCAGTTGCCCATCAAGAGCTGGTATGGTAAGTTCAAATAAATGTGTTTTTTAATCAAGAGCTGTAACATGTAAAATGTACTAAAACAGTTCTGTATTACTAGTGATTCTATCAATACCACATATGAATTTTCAACTAGCTTAGTATTTATGGTATTTTTACTAAAGGGAGGCGTGCACTTGATTGCCTCAACACAAAAGGACAAAATTGTCAATCCCAAAGATTCAGAGTTCATATATTGTGCAGTTCTGCAAGTGAGATTATAAATAAGCATTTAGAGTAGTGAAAATGCTTGCTTGAGGCAAGAAAGCCATTTCATGATAAAGCAGCCTTTTAGCTTTCTGAATCAGTAATGATGCCCTTGCTCTTCTGCTGTAATTTGGGAAAAGGAACTGATTTTGTGAGTAATACAGCACCATTTCAGGGCAGTAACATCACTCCCACTACTACCTCACTTGCCCTCTCACAGTCAGGTCCTGGATTTGCAATACCTTCCCATCACGGAAGAGAAGCAGCCCATCCTTTGCAAAGCCAAGCTGATTTTAAGGAAACAAGAAAGTATGTGCCTTTAGTCTCGCCACAATAATTGACACCCAGAAAACTGGAACCAGCTGGGACCTTTTACAAGAGGACAAAAAAAGGAAAGAGAAAACTGGGCACTTGACCACTCAGACCTTTGCCCTGTACAGAAGTGCAAGCTGTAAAATACAGAAATATTCTGGAGCAGCCCCTGGAAGTGACCCAGGAAGGTGCAATGCTACCTGAGAAGTTTTGCAATGCCGTTCTCAAACAGCCATGCTAGTACTTGAGTTTGTAGAGCTATCAGTTGGACACAACTGAGAATGTTGTGAACTGACTGCTGTTGCTCTCCCTGGGATTTTCTCACCCAGTAGAACACCTCGGGCACAGAGTACTTGCGATTCAATGTTTTCGTGGGTCTTGGCCCTTGAAGAATTAATGTATTTTGAGTAGTGTGACTGAAAGTTGTTTTTCCCAGAAACCAAACTGATGCTTCAAAACTTAATATCCATGAAATACTGCAGTGATATTTTCAAGGACTTGGTAAAGCGTTTTGAAATATCCTTGAAGATATAATTAATCTATGACTGTGCCAAATGAATAATGAAATGTCATTATTAAAGAGAAATACTAGACAGGTGGCTGTAATTTCTGTTGTGTTTGATTCGATGATAACTATAGTGTCTACTCAGTGTAAGAACTACTATTCCTATTCATTGTTTAAATAACTGGATGCATGTTTAGGAACCTAAAATGAAATTTTTATTTTTCAGCATATTGGCAGGAATCTCTCTTGTCAGAATTATGTAGCTCTACCAGGCTAGTTGTGGTCTGGGTGGACATAGAGTCAGAGGAAATGCTTCATTAAGTTTGCTATAGAGACTGACCTGGAAAAGATCAATAAAGGAAATCAGTCTGCTAAGTCAGAGCAGGTGATATCTCTGAGCTATTTGAAGAAACCACAGGGAAAACAAAAAGGATTTTTATTTTGTCTGAAGATAATGACATTTTCATGTGTAGTAAAGTACATCTTTGCAGTTCCCATTGGCACTTGCTTTAGAGATAGATGTTATGTGGGTCACTGTGAGCTTCTGACATTTTTTAATCTGCTCTTGTTCTCCCTGTCTTTGTTTTCAGTGAAAGCATGCCATTTAAAACTTAATCCTTTGCTCATGATTTCCTTGAAGTATGATGTGTCAAGTATGTGTTAGTTACAGATACCTTATTCTTAAAGCAATTCTGCACCCATAGGTCTTTGGAAACCTGGGTATGTATGTTACTTTTAAGTGGAATTTTTTTTTTTTTTTTTATTGACAAGAGTAAAAGTGCATGATGAGCAGTTTTGAGATGGAGTCATATACTGGTACTCTGTCTTCTTACCAGAACTGTCCCTCAGGTTTGTGTTGTATTGGAAATGTATCCTCTAGTTAGAATGAAACTGTTTCCTCCACAGAAAGTGACAGCACCTGGAGTCCTCCAATAATGCTGTGTTGTGTTATTGATTACATTAATAAACCATTTGGAAAGGGGAAGAAACAGTGAGGTTACAAATCTTGTAGTGACTACTGAATCATTTAGAATTATATGGAAAAAACCCTCCTATCAATTGCAGTGGAATAAAATGTCAAATCAAAAGGAATGCCCCTA
>VZTB01001041.1:22445-45928 GCA_013397245.1 Thryothorus ludovicianus
AAGCATATGAATGTTTGATTTTTATTTGTTTTCCATATCAATATTACTTTGTTTCTTACTTTTCAACAGGATCCACTCTGTGTAGCTATGAACTACAGCCATCAGAATATACTACAGACCCAAGGGCTGCCAAGTTATGTCCTAAATATCCTGTACCAGAGAGGTAATATGATCAAATTGTCTGATTTGGGGTGGAGGGAGCAGAGATTTGTTTTGATCATGACAGTTCTTCAGAAAATACCAACACATGCTCACACTTACCAGGTAGATATTTTAGTGTACGTTATATTTCTAAATTATATATTATTTGTAAATTATATATTATTTCTGAATTATAAATTTCTAAATATATATACAATATATTTCTAAATTGTATATATTTCTAAAATTCTGTTTTTAAAAGATAACAAAAATAACAGTCAAAGAAAAACCCAAATTACCCATGTATGTGTTACTGAAACTATTGACTTGATATCTTCAAATACTCTTCTCATGTCACTGACACTGTTCTAAGTATCAGCTGTTTTACTGCCTTTCACCTTATCTACAGCCAGCTGCCTATCAGCAATGCCAATCTGAGACAATCATGGAACGTTTGTAATCTTTGGGAGGAAAAATTTTGTAGGATTGCACAGCTCTCTGCAGCATTCACTTCTTAAACTTTACCTCAGCTAGTCAGATAGATGCAAATTGCTTCATTTTTTACTCTTTCAGTTTGCAAATGACTAATAAAGGATAGTTGAGTACAAAAAGAAGGCTGTATTTTATTAACAGATGATTTTGAGGTTTATTGTTATAAGTGTTACATTAGACTGCTGTTTGTGAAATAGAATTGGAAAGTTCATAGCTTCATAAACTCCTCTAGCTATGCTGCCTGGAGCTATGGAGATGAGCATTGCTGAGAAGAAAAGTGATCTGTTAGCTGTTGTGCACAGCATTCTGTAAATAATTGCACTAATTCGAGAAGATCTATGTTGCATTTTCTCAAAATTTAGCTTCAGAAATATACTCAGTAGTGGGTGGTAACTGCAGAGTTTTCTCTTATTCACAGTTTTCTGTTATGTTTTTTGTTAATGTTATATTTGTGTCAGTTCTACAAACTCTGATTTTAAGTCTTTCTTGTATACCTGGTAGCCTCTCCACTGAAACTTTTTTCTTATATTATAGTGACAATTAGTTGTAGCTCAAATATTAACTTTTTTTTTACTTTTCCCCATATAGATTAGTATTTCATGCAGCTAGCCAGCTGTTGCAGCAATAATACAAAAACAAATAAAAATTTCAGTGCCAGCTTCCATACTGAAAAGGCTTGTTATTCCTAATTTTTGCTAGACTTATATTGACTTCTCATTGTGTGTTCCCATGTCATTCAGTCTCAATGAATATATCTCAGTAAGAAAACAGAAGGATAGGACAATGTGTCAGAGGAGCAATGATGCTAGGTGAATTCCTCATAAAAACTACCTCATGTTATTTTAAAGAGGCTATTGTGTAGGTGGAGTATTTCCCCTTTTTGATATGGTATTGCTAAAATGTATGATAGATTTGAGCATTTTTGAGTTTGAAAAGTCTGAACATAATAACATAAGGCAAAAAAGGCCAACATTGTATCTGTAAACCATTGGTTTTCAGGGTTTTATAGTTAAATTATTTGAGTGAGTGTATTTTGAAGGAGAGATGGAATCCTGTTGAGACAACCAAATAAAAACCCAGCATCTTGTAGAGGTTGTTAGGAAGAACTTACCTAACAGTCACATTTATCTGTGTTGTGATTTAACCTCATCCAGCAACCCAGACCCCCACAGCCACTCACTCACTTTCCCACCAGCAGAACTGGGGGGAGAGCTGGAAGGGTAAAGGCAGAAAGCTTGTGGTTCGATACGAAGATGGTTTAATAGGGATAGGAAAGCTGCACACACAAGCAAAGCAAAACAAGGAATTCATCACTTCCCATGGGCAGGCAGGTGTTCAGCCATCTTCAGGAGAACAGGGCCCCATCACGTGTAGCAGTTATTTGGGAAGACAAATGCCATCACTTCAAATGTACCTTCCTTCCTCTTCTTCCCCCCTTTTTATATCCTGTGCATGATGCCACATGGTCTGGAATATCCCTTTGTTCAGCTGGAGTCACCTGTCCTGGCTTTGTCTCATTCCAGCCTCCCATGCACAGCATGGCCATATGAAAAGCAGAAAAGGCCTTAGCTCTGTGTAAGCCCTGCTCAGAAATAACAAAAACACCTGTATATTTTCAGCCCTGTGTTCAGCTCAAATCCAAAACAAGCTCCATACCAGCTACCATGAAGAAAGTTAACCCTTCCCTAGCTGAAAGCAGTGCAGTCTGTCAAGGGTTATGAACCTTCTGATTCCTATTAGTTCTGGATGGAGCTAGCATATGATGTGAAGATTGTCCCTTGATGTTTTCTGTTTGATGACCAGACTCCTTCACAGCGTTCAGCTGAGGCTGTCAATGGACTCCTGCCATCTTCAAGATATTATGTCCAACTTTGACAGAGCAGTGCAGTCTAGCAGTGCAGTTAGCAATATGTGTTTCTTCTACACTCAGCCTGTATTCAGCCCCTGTAGGCATGACTGCATATTTAGAGGACCCTGGAGGAAAACCTGTCCAGTCCCCTGCAGCATTTATCTATAAACCAGCTGTGCTGAGGGACTGCCCTGTAGAGGTTATAAAGAGCAGCTAGCAGTGGCATTCCAGTTGGAGTCCCCCTCCCCTCACACAGGCTGCTGTACTACCCCTGTACATACACAGGGGTAGTAGTGAGGGGAAAAAACTCTTTGAAATCTATTACTGGAGTNTACAGCTTCTGAGACCATCGTCTGCTGGCTTAAACTTTATTCATTCTTGTTTATGATCAAGCAATATGTTGCTATTCTTAGAAATTTGTAATTCCTTTTCAGTAGGTAATATACCAATATATATTCAAGAGTTCATATAAAATAGCACACATCATGGAGAGTAGATCTATTATTGTGTTTTTTATTAGGACACTTTACCTTGCCTGCTCATTCAGTCAGAAGCACTGGCGCAGAAGTAGATTTCGGGAGCCCCATTTACTCAGGAAAGCTTGTAGGAACCACTAATCTATTTTTTTTTAATATTAATTAAAACAAACTTAGCAATTAATTACTGCACATGAAAATAGGTAACTTAAAATAGGTAGTGAAATTGCTTTAGGTTAAAGGATATTAGATGACTAATATAAACTCTGGTGAAAAACATGTTTTTTTCCACTAGGATGTATTTTGGAAGAATACTTTAATGCCATTAGTTCCCTTTTCAAAATGAATATTTTTGTATTTGGATGGAGGAATAACATTCTCTTGCCTACTCCCACCTCAAAATTTAGACTTTGTTACTGGTAGTGACAGTTTATAAATGCTCTAGGCTTTCTGTAAAGCTGTAGAAGTTAACAATTAAATAATCCTCTCAAATTTCAGTCTTTTTCAGTAATATGGCATATAATGAGCAGCAGTATTCCAAAATAGGTTATGTTTTAAGAGGCTAAAAGGATACACGGGCCGCCTTTTAAGTAGGGCAGCCATCATTATGGGTTTAATTTGTTTTTTAACAACTGTGACTAATGCACAATTACTTTGCTGTGCTTAACTGATGTATTCATTACTACCCAAAAGTAGACCATCAATATGAGCATATCCAAATGCATTTACCTATTTGGCACAGTAATCCTAGAACCATAAAATTTGCAATCATCAGTGAGTTTAAACAAAAACCTAGGATCTACTAATTACCTAGAAATGGCAGGTGATCATAACTTCTCCCAATTTCTTTACAGTTACACATTAATGGTTTTCAGCATGTCATCCTTTTTCCCCAGAAAAACAATGAATAGGAAATATGTGCCTAAGGCAGCTGGTTTATTCACTGTGTGTTTAAAATGGTGATAAAAGTCTTAAAAAGACATGGCCTTAAAAAATAGTTATTGGGGACAGAAAATTTTTGATTTATAGGTCATTGCTGAAATGGAGAAACTGCAGAAGATTATGTTCATTGCTGTTACAGTCCACTGAAATCTTTCAAGTAAGGAACATGGGGCAGGTGAAACAATAGAAAATACTTTTTTTTCATTGGATCCAATTACAGGAAGGAACGTGTAATTCATGTCTGAAATGTAATTGGGAATTGATCAAATGATGTAATAGGCCACTTTGATATCTGATATAGTTTATGAGCAAGACAGACTGCTACTAAATGGGAGACATTTAGAAAACAAAATTACCCACTTTCCTTTAAAAGTTTTTACTGTCTTGTATCTTTGTCTGATAGACTTGATAGCCAGTTCTTTGGAGCATTCTGCAAAATTTAGTGCATAATCTCAATAGTTTTTTGTGAGGATGTTTCCAAACCAGTTCTGAGCAATAGAGTCATCCTGGTATGTTTTGCATAATTTAAGAAAGTTAATCAATATAAGCACTGTGATTGTAATATTCAGTACAAGAACAAGCTTACTATGGGGAAAGACTAGGAATAAATACATTCATTTTGCTTGGCAGCAGTTGTGAATGCTGATGTCCTTTAGCACAAAATATATCTCAAAATACTCTCAAGAAGAGTATTGTTATTCTGCAATTTCTTTTGCTGCAAATATGGAGCTAAGTATTCTATTCTAACATGAGTGAAAGGCATTGTTTCAGCTGCTGGTTTACCACCTGACTCTTGAAAGAAAGACATTTAAGTGGAAATAGGAACATATACTTTCTGTGCCTTGTCATTTAAGGGTGGGAGGGTAATAATATTCTATTGGAATGTACACTCCAGCCTCACAGGGTTATTTGTAAGAACTGCATCACTTTCCATTATGATCATCCTCATTTCAGCAGCACTTGTGCATTCAACACATGGTTTCTGGTTATGGTGTTATAAGGGTGGAATGATTGCATCTATTCACCTTTCATTTGTGTGTTGATGTGGCATTTATATTAAGTAGGAGTAATTTTTTTTCTGATTTTTTTTTTCTTGTGTCACCAGTGCACCTATTCCATTGTTCCATCGCTGTGCTCCTGTGAACATTTCCTGCTATGCCAAGTTTGCAGAGGCCCTGATCACCTTTGTCAGTGACAGTAGTGTCTTACACAGGCTGATTAGTGGAGTTATGACCAGCAAAGAGATTATAATGGGACTTTGCTTGTTATCACTAGGTAATTGTTTTTCTCCTTACTAGCTATTTCTTAGTGTACTTCATTAGGAGATTGTTAATACACTCTAACCACAATATGACCAAAAAACATGTATAATAGCAACAATCTCTTAGAAAATTATTCAGAATGCTTTTAAAAAATTTTATTTGAGAGTTGGATAACTTATTTATAAGTAATAGACATATGCATTCCTAGTTTTGTTTCTCTTACACTGATTATGGCATAGAGGATGCGTGGCTGTTAATTAGCCAATATTAGTTTTGATACAGTTAAGAGAGCATCATCTTTTTCTTCATTTTTATTATAGTACTCTCCTTTCCCATTTCTAGTAGTCATCTTCTACCAACTCAAGTAAAAATAAACCCTTTCCAAATAAAAAGGACAGGTTGAGAAATGCACAAATAGCACACTCCTGTTGGATATAGTGGATTTTATTTTTTTCATTTAACATACTTGCGCAAAGATATAAGATCTTCAGGAGTGAAAACAAGAAAATTAGATGCCCATTTGTTACACTGTATGTTGCCTCATTCTTCCCCTTCCTTCAAAATTAAAAGCTTCAGGTCTTTGAAAATCTCAGCCTTTTCTGAAGAGCTAGAAATTCCCAACAGTACAGAGGTGCTGAATTGTTTTACAGCTGCAAGATGCCTCTAGCCTATAAGTGACACTTCCTGCTAGACTGAAGAGCTATTTTAAAAAAGTCATCTTGTAGGTGGAATGTTGCCCACCGTCATAATTTGTTTTCCTAGTGAGTCTATTTTACTCATACAGAGTATAAAATCTGAAATCCTAAAATGAGAAGATCAAGATACTAGCTATGCATACGAGTATTATACTGTTTAGAAACACTGCAAAGATATATCAGATTTAGGGGTCCTTTGTTTTCAGTTTCGTTTTGTGGTTAAAAAAAACAGGGGTAAGGAAGGGAAAAAGAGGAAAAAGAAGAGGATGCTAGATACCATTAAGCCCCCCTACACACTGTGTATGTTTTCAACTGTAGCTGGAAAGCTGTTTATTTTTGCACCTTGACAGCTTCAGTATTTGGTAGTAATGGTAGAAAACTGTTTAGAATCTGAAAGCTAGTGGCTGATTTGCAGTGCTACTGTTCAATTAGAGTCAGAAATTAGTGCAGAATTTACATATGGTTAATTTTAAAAAATAGTTTTTGTAATTTCATAGTTAAACAGAAAGTATTTATTTTAAAACAGTGCATTAGACTGTGATTCAGAAAGTCAGGTTCCAGTGGCTTGTATGTAACTGCTGGACACAAATGTATATGTGTTAAAATATGAGTGTGTACTTGTACACACCACTCACTAAACCTTAGCTGGCTGTATAGTTTCTTACTTATGACTGGCATGACATTTTGGAATACACAGATAACATACTAACTGCACTTGTTTGATATATGTATTTGAGTGCAGACTCTGCTCTGGTCCTCAGGAGGTGTGCTCATGTTACCAGACTCAAAGTTCTGTCATGTCTTGTTGTCTGTTTGGTCACTGTCTGAGTACATCTCTGTCTGTATGCATGCATTATGTCTTGTGTTCAGTATATCGCATAAATGTATTTATGCTCTCTTTGTGTTAATCAACAGTATCAAAGCAGAAGTTGTAGAGGTGCCTAATTTTGTTAACTATTCAGTGAGTTTGTAAGCCTCAAAAAAGAAATCTATCTGTAAAAATTATGTTGGAAGGCAGTTATCTTAGTGCAGCAGGAAAATCAGGAAGGCTGTGTATTTGAAGTAATTAGTCTGCTTATTTTATTTGTCTTCTTTTTGCAGTGTTGTCCATGATTTTGATGGTTATAATAAGGTACATCTCAAGAGTACTTGTCTGGATTTTAACAATACTTGTCATTCTGGGATCACTTGGTAAGTCTTACTTGTCTCCCAGTTTGAGTGCCCAGTTCTAATTCTTGTGCTCTGTATCCTCAGCCCAGCTACATCCCACACAGATCTTGGATCATGCATTTCCCTCCTGCCTTTTTTTTTGAGTCCCCTTTAAGATGCACATAAAAAATACCACCTTAGTAATTGCAGATCTCTCTCAGAGAGTACATTTCTTCTTGAATATTTGCACACCCTGCTTGGCAGGCAGTCTTCATGTCAGCCTAGCTCACTAAAGCCCACAGGTGTCAGTGCAGGAGATTCCTCACAGCACTTGTAGCACAGCCCTAAACCTTGCCTCCTTCTAAACCTGCCTTCCAAACAGGTCAGCAAGGTAGCTAAGCCTGTGTGTGTCTGATGGACTCCCACACCGTGGCTGTTGCATGAAGAAATCAAAGGGCAATTATTGCTTATGCAGCTGAATATATTTACAACTCTGATATGTACATGAGCCCTTCAGTTCTCTGAGTAACTCTTTAAGACCTGTTCTTGAAGAGAGGAAGTAAAGGTGCTGGTCTAGCAATTCTAATAAAATCCTTGTATTTCCGTATGACTGAGGAAGACCTGCATTACCTAGATCATGTATGAAATGCAACCAGTCAAGCTCTCTTGGAAATGACCAAAGACTGTCTCTTCCATAATGATGTTGCTTCTGTGAAAATAGCTCTATTTTATCATATTGGCTTTTAAATTCATAAAACAAAAGTTTTCTACTCTTATTGTTGAGTAACTAAGCTGAAATGTCTGGGCCAATGACTGGGCAGTGAAGGGAAGAGAAGGAAAAAATAGAATATTCATATTAGGAAGCACTAGTGATTTAATTCTTGCCATTCATGACTGCAATGGATGGAAAAAATCAGTAGACCATCTATATTTTTTCAGGATTACTCTGGTTTTCTGATTAATGGCCTCATAATCTAAGACCAGGGAAAAGAAAAAATACAGATTTTTTTTTTTTTCATTTCATTCTCTTTAGAAGCTGAGCAACAATGTGGAGTGAGAGTTGAATGATTTATCTTACAGGCATCTGTTACTATGTTCTAAAAAATTTAATCCACTACATGGCTTGAATAAAAAGCTGTCTTTTATGACACATACTGCTTATTCTGTCTTGACTGTTTAGGTGGTGTCAAAAGAGCATTCTTCCTTTTAGACCTGAACAGAGTACAGTGTTTAGCAAAAACGTGTGATCACAGAATCACAGAATGGGTAAGGTTGGAAGGGACCATAGTGGCTCATCTGGTCCAACCTCCCTACTAAGCTTATGCATTTGATTCAGAAATACCAGCAGAACAGAGAAGGACACTTATAAGAGAAAAGAAATGTAGCAGACAGGAGACGTTATCTCCCTGAGTTGCTGGAGACCTGAATTCAATAAAAGTTCTACCTTGGAAAGGTAGCTAGAATAGGAGAATGTTTTTCTGACCCTAAGGCTAGGATTAACATAACTGAGGTGAGAAGATAGTACCTCAAACTCTGTTTGCCTCCTGTGTCTTGTACTAATGTTTTTTGCAGTGTCCAAGACATTGTCTGAAGCAAGTTCAGCTACATATCATTAAAGTGCTGTTTCCAGCATCAAGCTGATGCTTGTTGTTTTGATTAGTGCTCCCAGGAATGGTAGACTCCTTGTTTCGTTGTTCCTGTTATTTCACATCCTAATCCAAAGGTCTGTCTCTGTTCCCCCTCCTAAATTCTTACTCCCTGTATTATTATACGTATACATTCATACATACAGCCTACTGTAGAACTATTTATTCTTCCTTTTGTTCTTTTATTACTTGTCTTGTGAGAGCTATGCTATTCATTGTTAGGCTCCCCATGAAATGCAGTTTACCCTAAAATGCAGAGTCAAGGTTCTGCAAGTCTCTTAAGTGGTCATATTATGGTGAGACTGTGAAAAGAGTATATTCACCTGAGGGCAGCAGAGGAGAACTAGGTACTTCTCCCTCCTCTCAAGTTCCTGTTGAGTTGAACATCAGTGCTCTTGAGTATTCAATACCAGACTACACTTGAAAGGAGAGAACTGTTTTATTTCTCTGGGGCTAGGTAGTAGGTATCACACAGAAGACAGATCATTCATTTATCCTTTCTTTTTTCTCACTAAAACATAGGTGGTACAGGAGTCTTGTGGTGGCTCTATGCTAAACAACGAATATCTGCTGGTGCTCTTGACACCCAAATAGCCAAAGACAATCTTCAGGCTCTCTTGATCTATGCCATTGCAGCTACAGTCTTCACGGTACGCTTTGCTAATGATTGTATTATTTTCTTGTTCTTGTCTTCCTCTTGGTCTCTATTTTTTTATTCAGGTGAAAGCACTGTATTGCACACATTTTGAAACAGTTTATTTCTGCCACAATTTCTGTTGAAGTGATTTTCTTCATTATGTTATTTTTTTTTTTAACTTTCAGGAATTATTCTGTAACACCTGCTTATGAGTCAGGGGAGACTTTCTAGGAACTGTTCTCTAATATCTGATTTTGAGTCAGGAGAGACTTTCTAATCCTGCAGCTACTTTCATCTACTGTAAAATGTCCACAGGGACTTCCAAGAATAGGTACGATATTGGACTGCCAATCCAAAGAGATTATTCTTAGGTTCTCAGTTCAGATGTACTTAGCCTACTTCTGAAAGAAGTTGTTCTCAAATCATTGTGAACTGAAATACTAACACCAGCTGAACCAATTTATCTTCTTTGGACCTTGCTGTTCATTTTAGAGTTTGAATTTACTACCTAAAACTGACAATGTTTGACTAACCTCTCCTAGATTCTTACTTCCTATGTTATTATACACACATATACATACGTCCTATAAGACCATCACGCTATGGTCAGATATAAATTTTAAATTCTCTTTCTTAAAGGTAATTAAAGGTTAAAACTTGCTGATTTCACTGCTTTGTAAAACATAATTGAGGCTAGAACCTGGTCTTATCTATTCAGCTTAAGGCTGATGATGATTCCAATTACATAATTATGAGAACAGAATTCCTCAGAACTATAATTTGGAAAATAATTTATTAACAGAAGAAGCTGATGGAGGTTTTACATTTTGATCTTTTGATCTTATAGATAGAGTATATGTTAATGTAGTGTATTTGAATATCCTAGCTGTGCAAAAGGGTAGCTTCATTTTGTTTCAGTACTCTAAAATGTGATTTGGAAACTTCCCCCTCTAGGTTATCTTGTTCTTGATCGTGTTAATTATGCGCAAAAGAGTAGCTCTCACCATTGCCTTGTTCCACGTGGCTGGCAAGGTCTTCATTCACCTGCCGCTGCTAGTCTTCCAGCCATTTTGGACATTCTTTGTGCTTATCCTCTTCTGGGCGTACTGGATCACAGTCCTGCTTTTTCTTGGTACTACAGGTAAGTAGTCACTTTAAATAAATTTCACTTCATTTTTGTATGATTTCAAACAGAGTTGACTAAAAAGCCTGTGGGAATTTCAAAGAAAAAAACCAATTTGTTGTGTTTCTATTCCTATCTGCTTCACTGACTTCAGAACACTTGTTCCAAGAAGGTTATTGTGCATTTGAGTCTTCATTCCCAGCAAGGTACTTTGTGTGTTAGGCTGGCTATTTGATTTGATATAAGTTGGCTTGCTGCAAATCATGAGACTCTAGTAATAAAACTGCTATAGAAATTTTTTAAATTACTCCCTCTAATTTTACACATACAAGTTAAAGACAGCATAATCTTGAAGTCACCAAGTATTGTAGATAGTACTCACACAGATGTACACAGTAAGAGAAGGGCACTGCACACAATTACTGTCTCCCACAATGTAAATATTGTGATTTTAGTTTTCAGTTGTTTGTAATTTAGGTGTTCAGCATTATTCCAAAATCATTAGGGAGATTTTTCTGCTGTTTGTATACTGTGTTTTGAGAACAGCCAATATACTCCTAATTCCTGCTTGCTCTTCAGTACACAGAAGGTGAAAGCTTTGTTTGTATTCAAGGCCTGACAAAAGATTCTAGAATTAACCAGTCCTTTAGGTACAAATCTTAGTTACTTCAGCAAAAAAAACCCCACGGCAGATGCTTTTTAAAAAGTCTGTTATTTTGCAATACACTGTATGCAACAGAGACTGTCATTCATTATTAAATGTCTTAAAATTTTTAAATGTGTTTGCTACTGACCCAAAAGTAGCAGTGTTTCAAGTCACAAAGCTATTTCACAGTAATACAAGATAAATATTTTTCATATCCTGTGTCCTTAGCAAGGTTGGAGGCAATAGAATTCATGTGCTCTTGTTCTCATCCATTACTGATGGAATTTTTAGTTTTCATTGTATGCTGTGCTATGTGCAGAAAATAGTCACCTCTGAAAGTCTCAGCCCTATGCTTCACTTTCTGATTCAGACTGCTGTACAGGCACCAAATTTGTAGCAGAATAGTCTGATGTTATAATTAACTGACAGAACTCTTCAACCCTCCTTTATTCTGCAAAAACTAATTTATCTTTATAGCTTTTATGTACTCAGTATCATTGCTATTATCAGTTAAGCAAACTGTGCAAATAAGGCCAAATCCTTGTCCACGGAAACCAGAATTATTTCAATAGTTAACTTATTCACAAGAAAACATTGATTTTATATATAAGTATAAAAACATAACTAAGAATGTGGATAAGGTGCTGTCAGTGCTAAGTAGAAACAAAGATTTTCAAGGTAAGCACTTTATACACACAACGTTCCTTGCCTTGTTTTTCTTAATCTCATCAGCTGTTCATGTAACTATGGTATAAGATGAAACATCTCACTGTGCATTAACACATTAAAATAGAGCTTATCCTAGGAGTGTTCTGACATGCTGTCAGTCTCTGTACATGATAGTGCTATTCATATTAGTCAGAGTCAATGAATTTTTGAATATATGAAATCATGTATTTAGAATTTCTAAGGCTGTTCTGTATGTCTGTTAATAGCTTTAACGCTATGAAAGCTTACCATAGGGAAAACAAAAGTGATTTTTAGTGTTGACATCTACATGTAAGGAGCTGATATTGATTCCTGCTATATGAAATATATTGATAAAGCAGCAAACTCAAATTAGGAATGACTGAAGTTGACTTCCATTATGTTTAACTATATGAAAATTTGCTATGAGATGGTGGTTATTTGCTATGAGATGGTTGCTATGAGATTGTGGAAATTTTTTAGTGTTTATTTTTTCAAATACCATCATACTTTTTGTCTCAAATGCTCTATCTTTCTTAAGAACAATCTTCCTAAATGTGGCATTTAAAGCTATGGGTAGAAACTAGAGGGGTTTCTGCTGTAACTGGTTATAAACTGCCAATACCAAATGCGTCCTTCATTATGAGTTGATGTAAACATCATTTGCTTTTTTACCCTTATTTATTTCTAGGTAGTCCTGTCCCAAATGAAGAAGGATTTGTTGAATTTCGGATGGCAGGTCCTTTGAAATACATGTGGTGGTACCATGTGGTGGGACTTGTCTGGATCAGTGAGTTTATCCTAGCATGTCAGCAGATGACAGTAGCAGGGGCTGTTGTGACATACTATTTTACAAGGTAAGGATAACTTAGTTCCATCATGAGTAGCCTACACCTTGACTTAGCAGAAATAATGGGCAACAGGGTTTCTGGGTAGAATATTTGTTCCATTGTGAAAGCTGGGGAACAGTTAAATTGCCTTGACTCCTTTTAAGTCATGTAAAATCCTGAACTATCTGTTTTGCTATTTATATGTGGTGTTCTTGACATATAAGACTTGAAGTCTAATTTGCCTTCTAGCCTGTGCGCATTCAGACATGAGTGGTTGTTTACAAAGTAAGATGCATTTGGAAGTTCATCTGTTTTAATGTTTAATTTATTTAATGCTGGTAAGACTTGCAGAGGTTAAAAAAAAATGAAAGAAATTGATTATTATTTTATTTGCAAAACGGTGCCCTTTAAATTATTTATAGTGCTTCACTAATCTTCATTAATCTTTCTTTCGCAGGATTACTTATGATCTTATTAGATTAATCATTTACCTATATATTCTGACAAGATCATATACAAATAACAAATTATGTTAAATTTTAAAACTCCATATTTAATTGCTGTATTTGTGAACTGTATTGTGTGTCAGTATGCAGATACTTTTCAAGTGCATGATTCAGATCACAAATGTTTAATTGCTTTGTCTTTTTAATTGAGGCTGTTACCTGAACTACATTTGACTCCTTTTCTGCCTTATTTTTAAAACAATATCAAAAGCAAGGAATCAATTTACTGTGCTGTCAGAAATTCAGTTATTTTATTAATGATGTTCTCCAGTATTCCAGTGAAATACATCTTTGAAGTTATTGCAAGATGTTACAGGGATGTAATCTTGTGAATAATTAAACTAGATTGAGTACGGAATGAGGAAATTAGAGGAAAGAGAATAACTCTGCATTGAAATAGATTGCTTAGCAATGTGTAAGCTTCATCTGTAAGTTTATGTATTTCCTGTCACCTGAGGGTGAATGATTTTTATTATATCCATACCCTATAATTCCATAACAGCAATTTTGTTTTAAGTTAGTAAATACTCATTTCTCTCTACTGTTATCTTCTTTTTTTTTGTATTTTGAGGTACAATCTTAATTTGGAAAGTGATTTGTAAAAATGGAAAAAGCATTAATTTGCATTTACACATTATTTGCATATGAGCAGCTTTCCAAATCAAATGAGATGAGGTTATCCATGGAGAAATGTTTTATACGTGTTCAGTGCTCATTCACCTTAGCCAGATGGATTCCTTGCAACTCAGGAAATAACAGGCCTCAGAATGTTTTGCATTACTGACTTTGCCCTGAAAATGAGGAAGTGTTTGGGTTGCCTGGGCATAAGGCTTAAGCAATTTATATGATTGTGCCTAACAGGGAGTAAAATTTGTCTTCCCCTAAAAGTTAATTGGAAGAAAATACAGGGTAAACCTATTTTAATCATTAACATCTCAGAATTGCATTATGCAGATATTAGTTCATGGAATGAAGTATCTACTTTTATTATTTTTTCTGAAAGAAATTTTTATCTCTCCTAAGCTGGGGAGATTCTTTACTTTTTGGAATGTTAGCGCATGTTTCTTAATATGCTTATTATGCTCTTATTTCTAATAAAGAAGAGCAATCTTTAAATGTTGAATTAGTGCTATTCTTTGAGAGAGATGTATAAGTCAGTTTCTTGGTAGAAAAGAAAAATTACTTGAAACCATGAACATAAGTATTTATCTGATAAATTGAAAATATTATTGCTACATTGCATTAAATAACTTGTTTTAAGGCTCAAACCTTGGTACCTTGAGGATATAACAGCTAAATCAGAAATGCAAAAAGCTGAACAGAGAGTTTACCTGATCAATTTGTAATATCCTCTACACTCTATACAAAAATCTCCAAAAGGACAAGAGAGGAGAAGGCAAGTTTATCTGTAGTCTGACTAAAAGAGTATTAGCACAGTTTCTTACTGTTTTGGAAGGTTTTGAATTGCACACTGTCAAATGTAACTTTGTGGGAATTGCCAGTTGTTAATGGTGGTCATGAAGCCAACTGCTAGAAAGACTACCTCTCACCAATGAGTGTTTTTGGTTGCTCAGAGAATCACTGGCCAAGGTATCAGCAGAAGTGGGTTAATATAGAAGTTAAAGTGTGACAGAGTTCGTTGACAAGATTCATTCTACTACTTTATAGACAATTAAAGCATACTTTAAAAAGGAAAAGTAGGACTAAAATAAATGAATCTAAAACTAAACCTAAAATTATTTATGTGGAAGCTGGAGATGGAAAAGGGTTTAAGATGAGAAAGGATAAGGATAAAAAGGATTGAGGGAGACCCTCTCATTGAATCACAAGGTTAAAAGTGGGCCATCTTGCCACTCTGCCCCAGAATTGTCCAAGAGTTTAGGCCTAAAATTTAAACAGCAATTAAACTTAATATCCCTTTATCAATAGCGTAATTTAGTGAATTTAATGAGAGAGTCTATAGAATTTACTGTGAACACAACAGTAACTCAATTACTTTGACCTGATTTACTTACCAATCTGACACTCACAGTACATTGGCCATAGCACATTCACATTCATACGTGTAGGTACAAGGTATAGACCTGTAAGAATTCCTCTCAAGTTCAGTGAAGTGCTCAGGTTGGATGCCTCTGCACCTGCTCAACTGGCAAAGGGTTGAGACTAGAGGAGTGAGGTGTCAGCCCAGCCTCTGTCAGCAGCATTTGACATTGGTCCTCTGAGTATCACAAACTTAAGTGTTCAGCGGCTCAGGGAGGTTCCACTCAGAGGGAGGTGCTGGTCATAGCCCACTGGTGTCCAGGAGTTTACAGGGTTGCAAGAGAATTGGCTTGTCATAGTAATTTTCTGTCCTGTCCACAATTCAGGTCTGTAACTTTCTTTGAAAGTTCAATAACAGAAATGTTCTTCTACCTAGGCTGATATTTGGGCACAAAAAATAAGTTTACAAGGCTGTTTATTTAAAAACAGGAGCTTGTTAGAGAGGACAAGTTCCTAGGAGCAGACTATGTTTCTGATAAGTTCAAGGAGCTGAGCCCAGGTGCTCTTTGTCAAGATGGGCCTAAAAAGGATTTCTGAGATCATAATGCAGCCCAAGGCAGGAAGGGGCAAAGCGGATGCACCACCCCGCTACTTGTATGTGTTACGAATTGATTTAAACGCAGAAGAGCAAAGAAAACTAAGTCTCTGTAAATAAAACTGATCAAACTCAGAAAGGTTTGAAATATACTCCAAAACTTGATTAAAACGAAAGGAGGTTAGATGTTGGTGCCAAAAAAAAAAAAATCTGTTGTATTTTATTTAGAATAGTAAAAGAGGCAAAGGGAAAGAGAGACGAGAAAGATGCAGAAAAAGAACAGGGAGAAGGACAGGGGTTAAATAGAAACCATCCTTCCAAGCATCCCAGCGACATCTCGTGGCTTCCCTCCATCTGGTCTTCTTGTTGGTAGGGTCCCCAGCACCCCAAAAAAGTATAGAATCCAGTGGCTTAATATCCATTTGGGCCAGGTGAGAATGCCTAGAGAGGCCAAGTTTGGCACTTTCCCTTGCAACACTGTGGATCTGTTGCATCATGTTGCAATGTTCCGGTGCAGGATCTGGGAGCCCTCTGTGGGGGGAACTTTTGATTGGCTGGCCCTAACACCCCCTCTGCTGTCATTCACATGGATGTCCTGTAGATAGGGCTTTCCCAAGTGACTGGGCAACTGCAGCTGGGCGGGTCTGCACAACACAACGAAGTATTGGCGTTCACTGCCTCTCACCAGGCTTTTTCACCACCCACAACTTCTCCTTCCCACCCCCACCCTTTGGTGTGAGGATCTGTTCGAGCCTGGCAGCTGACAGCCCTGGGGCTGTGGTCTCCACTCCGAAGGTATGAGTCTTAATGCTCCTGCGAATGTGTTCTTTTCCCCCAGCCCAGAACCCAGTCACTTTATCTTCTCTCCATCAACTTGCATTCCAGGGCCTCAATCAGGAAGCTCATTCAGGATGTGGTGGTCTTCCATGCAGCTTTTGTTATAAAGTTTTGCTATGATAGGCAAAAGTATATAATAAAAATGCTTAAGCCATAAACTGTAACATTTATCTCTGACAGTATGACATACCGATTCCTTATCCTAGTCCTGCATTAGAGACAAATCTGTGAGTTACACAGATTGTAAGGGTGGAGTGAACAATATATCCTGAAAGCTAGTATGAGGATAATATATTCTTTTTGCACATTATTTTATTGAGAATTTGTAGCACTTCTAGATGATATCACATAAATACTGATCATTCTACTTCATTTTTTTTCTCTTTTCAACAGGGAGAAAAGAAATCTTCCATTTACACCTATTCTGGCATCTGTTAATCGCCTTGTTTGTTACCACCTAGGAACAGTAGCAAAGGGGTCTTTCATTATCACACTAGTGAAGATACCACGAATGATTCTTATGTATATTCACACACAACTCAAAGGAAAGGTAAAAGAAATAGATTCCATTTTCTTACCAAAACTCAAGGGCTGATATGTTTACCTGTTTATTTAGTCACTGTGGGAGGTTGGAAGTCTTGTTTCAGGATAGATCAGGGGTAAGAAAAAATTCTTTACTATAAGGGTGGTGAGGCGCTAGAACAGGTTACCCAGAGAAGTTGTGAATATCCCATCCCTGGAAATGTTCTGGGTCATGCTGGATGAGGTTTTAAGCAACCTGATCTAGTGAAAGGTGCCCCTGCCTGTGGTGTTGGGAGTTCCTTCTAACCCAAACCATCCTGAATATTCAGACAATGACTATTTAGATTTTGTAGGACCATGAGACTGATACAGATTGCTTAAGTTAACAGGCTGAATATCAGTAACAGAAACACAAAGGAATATTGTTTCCATAAAAACTCTATGTCTGTGTTTTCCCACATTCTGGTCTTTTCTAGGAAAATGCTTGTGCTCGCTGTATGCTTAAAGCCTGCATTTGCTGCCTTTGGTGTCTAGAAAAGTGCCTGACATATTTAAATCAGGTAAGATTTCCCATATTTAAGTTTTGTGTAAGGGCTGATATTAGTATATGTTATAAATGAATGCTAGAATTGAATAATTAAATATATGTATTAAATAATCAAAGTATGGAATTTGGAAACAGCCACAAGCAATTTGATTCTGAGCCAGGCGATCAGAACCAGGGAAACCCGAGATTTTTGTCTCTATTGCACCAAAGTCCTCCTAGGATTTCGAAGATCATTTCCAAGAGGTTCAATTTATACAGTTTTTCTGGCTCTGGGAAGGTGACTTTTCATTAGCATATTATCATCTCGCTACCGGTTTCTCGGAATGGTTGAAATCCTGTTAGGTGAAAATAAACTTCTGGCGTCGAATATTATCATGCTGATGTCTATCCCGTGTCTCCTGCTTAAATCTTGTCAGATGAAACAATCCCTTGGAATATACACCTCTGAGGACAGTGTCTCCCCGGTATTTTGAATCTCCATCCTTATCACTTTGCTTGATACCGCAAATGCTGTGATTTTAATTTCCTATAGCACGAATTATTTTATAACATATATTACAGTATATATATATTCCCAGGGTGCAATCTGGGATGCCAGCACATAACGTATTGTACTTTGGAACTGAACTTGAATGACAGTACTTCAGTCTTGTCTCCATTACTGAAGTTACACTGCAAATCTCTACATGGACCTTTGGAATATAAACAAGAACTGACAAATAGCCCATATACCTATTTGTGAACATGGTTTCTCAGCTTTATTACAAAGTGTTTAGACGTTGCAGACATCCCCCCTTATGTCTACTCAGTTAAACTACATCTGAGTTTCAAAATATTTTGCTATGAAAAGAGAATTAAGCTTTTCTATGTGTAACATTTAAGATTCTCACAGTGTAAAAACTATACAACATCAAATTGACATCATCATCTACAAAGGGGAAAAAGAGTTGCAAAGTGCAAGATACTAGCTGGTCCTTGTGAAAGTCGGTATATGGACCATAAATATCACAAAAATAAATATCAGATACATAGATATCTTCTACATGATATCTCTTTCACTGTTGTTATTTTTCTTTTGCTTGTGGAAATGTAGAAAATAAAATCATAAAGAAAGCATTTTAAACGCCCTAATGCAATCCTTGAAAACTGTCCTCCCTAACCTTGAATGCAGTCTAGTTAAGTATTTAGAAATTATCATGGTTGACTTGTTTGACACTCAGATTCTTTTATATTTTCAGATTTTTATTTTTATTTTTTTTTTGGGAACTATTTAATTTCTGTAGCTATGCTACTGTTCACCTCCTCCTGCAGGGAAATTGCAAATTCTGTTTAATGAGTTTTTTTGAACAAACTTGTTAATGCATAAATTATGAGCAAGAGATGAGAAGAATAGTAATTCTTTACCTCATATAATCTTCCGTCAGCTGGTTCATATTGCTTGATTCAACAACTCCCAAGGGAATTTTTGTTCATTAAAATCATATGATGAATGTGTCTTACTCAGAAGCTGTGTCTTCCCCCTCACCTTCCCCACCCTCCATCTGAAATACCTGATCACTCTATGAATAAATCTTAAATCTCCTTTTCTCAGAATGCATATACAGCCACAGCTATCAACAGCACCAATTTCTGCACCTCAGCAAAGGATGCCTTTGTTATCCTAGTGGAAAACGCTTTGCGAGTGGCTGCCATAAACACAGTTGGGGATTTTATGCTGTTTCTAGGAAAGGTATGTCTGCTGCATACAGCTCTTACAGACCTACGTAGAAGTAATATTTCTTTAGCAATGGCTTGAACTCTAACTCAAAATGCCTTCAAAATCCTGTTTCTTAGTCTGTGCTTTATCACATCTAACTGCATCATAACAGGAAGGGACAATCCAGGATAGGGAGCGTAAACAGATGACTCATTTAAATTTAGTAAAAGTGACTAGAGAGGAATAGCTGAAGTTTATGACACTTCTTGCATTATTTTTTAGGGAGTCAACAGGAAAGTTATTAGAAAGTCTATAAAGTTTCAGTTTTGTGGTTAGGACATAGAATTGTAAGGAAAGGAAACTTTTCTTTTAAATTCTGTTTAATTTGGGCTCTTTAGGTTATGTTGAAAATTTGACATGTTTTTGATCACATTTTATGACAAAATCAGACTGGAAGAGGACAGAAGCCTGCTATGAGTAACTGCCAGCTTAAGCAACTAAGTTAATTCTATTCAGAGAATCAAAACAAGACTAGAGTAATTTCTGTGGTCAGTCAGTCTTTTGGGTTTCCAGCTAATGGAGATAAACATAATCCAGTGAATTATTTCTATCCTTTGAAGTGCTATAGTTTACTAAAACAATTAATACCAGTCTACTTAAATCATCTGTGCCTAAATATCTGGACACTGGTTGGACTGATCTGTATTCCTTATTACATTCCTCTACTTCTGTTAAATCAGAGTACAGTGGACTGAACTTTGAATCCAGTAATTAAGTGAGTAAGATGTGAGAAGGAATAAACACATAAGGGAGGCATAGGTGCTTGGATGAGCCTTAATTACATAACACAGTTTTCCTGAGGAATCTGAAAAGTGTTAGGAAATACCCCCTGAAAAGACGTGTCAGATTATTAGAAGCATGTTTAGGTGACAGAAATGTTCAAACGAACAGAGCATATAAAAATTAGCATCAGTTAAAATAATGCTACGCTATCAGCATCACCTTTACCAATTTGATGTGGTGTTTTTGTAAAGGCTGACCTGTTTTTTGATTGTGTTTAGTTGCAGTTCATAACAATACATTCAGAAATGTTCAAAAAGTTAAGTGGCAATACCAAATATCTGTTAGGGTCTCACACATAGTGTAGTTCTGTAGAGACTATTACATGAAGTGCCTCATGTGAATTCTGATCTACTTTCTCCTGTATGAAGAGGAAATACATATTAAACAAGCTTGGAAGTTGTTTTCCACTAGCAAAATTAACAGACCATTCTCCTAATACCTAACTTCTCCCTCCACTCCAAATAAAAAAATCCAACTGGACATTAGTTGATACATTGCATCTGGTTGTGGGGTTTTTATAATTGACAGGATAAAGTTTTTTTTTACAGGAATGTTGTATAACACTAGACCAATGACAGCAGAATATAAATGCAGTTTTCTCTGAGAAATGCTCTTTGTGCTGAGGAATGTGTAGCAATTGACTTGAACCTCCTGAAAAACAAATTAAATGTCATTTATTCTCAAGGACATGGGGAGTCCAAGAGGTAGAGATCTTGTTACCTACCATCTGTAACCTCTAGTTCTAACCCTGGCAGACCAAGAAGCATATTGCCTTAAAACAAACAAACCAAACAAAAAATACCAAAAGGCTTCTGCCATTAGAGTTGTCTACCATTTTCTTCTTCAGGTCCTGATTGTCTGCAGCACAGGTTTGGCCGGTATTATGTTGCTGAATTACCAACGAGATTACACCATCTGGGTGCTGCCACTCATCATTGTCTGCCTCTTTGCATTCCTGGTTGCTCACTGCTTCCTTTCCATTTATGAAATGGTTGTTGATGTCCTTTTCTTATGTTTTGCCATCGATACAAAATACAATGATGGGAGCCCTGGCAGGGAATTCTACATGGATAAAGTTCTCATGGTAAGTTTCCCCTTACTCTCAAAATCTAAGGATCTGGTTCCATAAAATAGGTATTTTGACAATGGAGTGAATGCACTAGTTGAGTTCAATATGGGGTTTTTTTGTGGTTTTTTGTCTTTTTTTTTTACCTTGTAAACATCTTGTTCATGGCTTGATCAAGAAGCAGTGTCATCTGATAAGCTTCAAATAAGTAATGATGCTTCATTCCCATGGTATTGGCTTCAATTCGCTAGCTGTTAGATGAGCAGTGATCTTGCAGAATCATACTCTTATATATCATGTCTTATAAATGACACAGTGCAGAATAGAAAGGAGCAAAACAAGAGGAGAAAACTTGGCTTTTGTACTTTACCAAGAAGGACCTCTCTTTGGATATGGGAGAGAAAAGATATCACAGTATTCTACCTCCTGCATAGATAGTGACCAGAGTGGAGTTTTCATGTAGATATCAACCAGAATTTGACTCTGTCACACATAGAAACACAAAGTTTTATGTTCTGTCCTGGAGTCTACATGCTTTCTCAAGGCCTTTTGCAAGGCCAGTTCATTTTGTCCTTTTTTAGTCTGTGTTATTCTCTGTTCATTTTAATCAGAAACCAAGACAAAAATTCTGCTTCTCAAGTCCCTCACTTTGTTGTTGCGTAGGAAATTTCTTTACAGTGTTTTTAAGTGGCTGGTATAGAATATGTCTCTATAAAATGTACCCTGATGTGCAGGCTAGAGGAAGATTCTTGTGACTTTTTAGCATAATTTTTCTCTATTATTGTGGGAAAATCATGCCAAGAATTTAGCTAAATTTTTTGTAAACCCCTATGGGATCTAGAGTACATAATAAATAAATCAGCCACTGTTTAGTTGCTTTTTAACAGAGTAAGGGAAAAATGCAGCAAGTTCTCTCAGAAGAAAGCACTGATAAATTGTAAAAGTATTGTGGGTTTCTTTAGTTAGCAGTCAATATCAAAAACCCCAGCCACTAAAGTGTACTTAAATTTTCTGTGGAATTCTTGCCTTTAAGAGAAAAAAAAATACTTAAAATTTTGTAGCACATATTCTAATCTTTGTGAAAAGGAGATTGTGATTTGGCGAGCAGTATAAAAGGTTGAATTGAAGACAATTAGGAAATCACCCAAACATTGCAAATAATTATCTCCAAGTCCTTTTGTTTAATGGAGTTCTAACATTATGCACAGGATACAAATGAGTTTCTGTTTGTTTGCAGTTTTTGTGGTGGGGTTTTTTGGTTGGTTTTTTGTGGTGGAGTTTTGGGATTTTATTTTTTTTGGTTTTTGGTGGGTTTTTTGTTTTGTATTTTTTTTTTGTTTGGTTGGGTTTTGGCTTTTTTTGTCTTTTGAAAATCAGACTTTTACCTTCTTTCTCCTTAAAGGAGAGCATTGCATGGTAAATGTCAACATTGTAAGAGCATGCAAGGCATACATCTGTTTGGCTTCCAGACTTAAGTGAGGGGAACCTTTGTGGTTATTTGGCAGGCTTTTTTGATACCTTATGGTCAAGTGTAAGCAAGAGAAGTGGGAGATGCAAGTTGAGTATTTACATCTTGAAGTTCTGTCTTGAGATTTGATGTTTGGAGCCTGCTCTATGAAAGCACTTCTCATTTCATTACTGTTTTTCAGGAGTTTGTGGAGAATAGTAGGAAATCTATGAAAGAAGCTGGCCGGGGAGGTGGTGCTGAAGGCAGAGAGCTAAAACCAATGGTAGGTGCAGATGAGGAGGTGGCGGTCCTCCAAGAGTTTCACTTTTACTTCTTCTCCCTCTTTGTCTTTACTGACTGCACTTCTTCAGGAGAAGTTTTTGTTCTCTGTATCACTCAAGATGTTCTGCTTTTTCTGTTTGTGAGCTTGCCTATCACCTGGATGGCAGAGTTTTTGTCACAGCTGAGACCATCTCCTGTAAAAGTAAGATGAAAGGAACTGTCTCATGGGAAACAAATGCAGTATCATTTCATTAGGATTAGTGGTTTATGCCATGTGGTATATGCAGACAGCCCCAATTGCTGAATAGTCTAAAAAATAAGATGGCTCTGAGATTCATTGGGCTCTTTTCAGCCCTGAGATGAACAATTTTTGCTCATCTTACATTCACTGCAAAAGCCTGAAATGAAGAACTGCGTGCATCCATTGTTGCAAATAAGACCAGGTATTTAAAGCCCTCACCAAATTATCTTACACAGTGCAAAGGAACTGGATACAGTGATTCCTTTCAACCTGCTCAAATGACATTTCTCCCAGTTGTTTGTTTTATTGCCAACTACTTACGTTGCTTGTCTGTTGTGTGCTCTTT
>VZTB01001041.1:52850-75174 GCA_013397245.1 Thryothorus ludovicianus
TTTTTTTTCCTCCATCATTGTGGTTAGAAGTGCAACCAATCACTTCTAGAGTTTCACTGCTGCTCCACAGCTAGACTTAAGGATGGCCAGCTTAAATTTGCATCTTCAGCTTTCCAGTAGCTCCCAGCTGCCAGAACCAGGACAGGCTTCTAAATGTGGCCTTAGATTGGCGTAGTAAGTAAAGGACTTTCTGCATTGGGAAAATGTGTCCTAGAAGGGAGAACTAACAGTGGGAAAATGCAGTTAAAGGTTGTGGTGGGTTGACCATGGCTGTCACATACACTGCTACTCTCCTGGTTGCTCAGTCCCTGCAGCAGGATGAGAGAGAGAGCAGTGGAAGGACAAAAACTGATATAAGTGCAGTTATTAAGCAGATAAGGGGGTAAAAAAAACAAAGGCAATAATTTGCCAGCAGACCAATGCCCAGCCAATCTCCAAGCAGCAGCTGCTTCAGAACCACACCCACCCCAGTTTGGTTGCTGAGTGTTACATTATATGGTGTGGAATATTTCTTCAGTCTGTTCAGGTCAGGTGTCCTGGCTTTGTGCCCTCTCATCCTTTTACCCAACCCCAATTCACTGCTGGGATCATAGAGTGGAAAATAGAGAAGGCCTTGACCCTGTGCAAGTACTGCTCAGCAGCAGGTAAGGCTTTGTGTTAGCAACACTGTTTTGGCTGCAGAACTAAAGCACAGCACCTTGCAGGTTGCTAAAAAGAAAATTAACTCCATCCAGCCTAACTCAGTACACAGGCCCACTTACCCAATAATTAATCCAGGACTTGCTCCCTGCATTTCTCTACAGCATCTTCTCAGGGTGGTTACTTCTTTCTGAAAGGGCTTTTTTTGCAGCAGGCAATTTGCCTGCTCCACAGTGCTCCCTTTCATGGAGGGAGCAGGGGATGTTAGCTCTTACTCTTTCANCTTCTAGAGTTTCACTGCTGCTCCACAGCTAGACTTAAGGATGGCCAGCTTAAATTTGCATCTTCAGCTTTCCAGTAGCTCCCAGCTGCCAGAACCAGGACAGGCTTCTAAATGTGGCCTTAGATTGGCGTAGTAAGTAAAGGACTTTCTGCATTGGGAAAATGTGTCCTAGAAGGGAGAACTAACAGTGGGAAAATGCAGTTAAANCAAAAATGAGCCCTTTCTGTATCAGTGTTCTGGCAATTGAGCAGCCAGTGTTGGAGACAATATACTTAATGTGCCCTCAGGGCATGCACTTTAGTGGTTTGCTCTGAGTGGTTATGATGTATTCTATGAATGTACGTTATAGAGTCAGAGTAAAATGCATGTAGCAGACATATAGTCATTATCATCTAGTGAGCATTTTAGTTCAGAGTGCATATTACATGCTATATTGAATATGGCACAGTCATTTTAAGAAACAGTCTTTTAAGATTTTTAAGTAGATACCTAACAGCATTCCTGTTTTTTAAATCGTGGCTTGGCCTGTGCAGATACCATTTACTAAATCTAAATATCACTAGCCCATTGTTTCTTGAACAGCTTGTGTCACATTATCAACACAGAAATTCTATTTCATCTTTGTGAAAAAAACAGCAAAACAACTCTTGTGTTTCCCAGCACAAACCCCAACAAGCTTCTTTGAAGCATTTCTTACACTCAGCTTCTTTGTTGGGATGATGAAAATTTACTCTAAATATTTCATTTTCAAATGCTCTTCCAACTATTTCATCTCTGATGTTATTGCCATCATGTAACAAGATTATGGAGACTAGTAAATTTATATTTCTTGTGTTTCGTAGCAAATACTGTTCTCAAGGTATTTTTTTTCTTTTGTATTTAAAGAGATGAGAGAAGAGATGAAACTTGTCTCTTGTGATGTATAAAAGGCAAATTTTCTGGTCTGGGATGGAGCTGTGATGAGTCTTGCAATCTGATACAATCAAGCCAAAGCTCCTCAAAGACCAGGATTATGAAAATATTTCTAAGGAGAATTGATAGCATGAATTGATCTGAAAATTCCTGTTTGGAGGCTAAACTATCTGGCATTCATTTGGCAGACATCTGTTAAAATGGAACTAGCAGAAAACCAGCAAACACCGATCAGATTCTACTCCTCTGCCTCACTGAGGTCAAGTCATCATATTTGAATGTGATGAGCAGAATTTAGTGTTACAAGCGTTTGGTACTTTTCTGCAGAAACATGGGACTTCCCTTAGAACCAAAATTCCAAGAATTCAGAGTAAAAGTACCAGCTGACTTTTAACAGAACTAGCCTAATTTCAGTAATGTTAAAGACAGCTGTGGCTTATCTAAGTATGTGATTTGTAAGTGGATACCTAACAGCATTCCTGTTTCATGCTGGCAGCATAGGTGGCAGCATACCATTCCTCAAGTGTACCACCTCTCCTCTCTGGCTTGAGTGGGAATAGGGGCAGCTTATTTCAAAAACGTTTAGTGAAATTAAGAAGCTGACTAGTTATGAAACACAGCAGAAGTTGCGCACTGACTGGAGTTCCCGCTATAATAATGTTTTTCAACTCTCAAATACCACGTGTCCTCCTTGTTAGTATTAGTTGGGTCCCTCCCTGCTGCTCAGACTGTAACAGGAGAATATCTCTCATTTGAAAAACAGCACCACAGATGATTTCAAATGTCTCCTAGGGGAGTGAGGGAAAACAGAAAGGTGGTTTTATTTCTTATGTAGGCCAGAAAGCAGCTGCCAGAAGTTAGGTGGAGCCATGGAGATAGAAAATATTCTGCAGGATCTTCACAGTACTTCAGAAAATTCACATTCCAATTCAGATATCTCACAGCAACATCTCCCATGTCCCACCTTAATTTTACTCTGGAGCTCTTCAGAGCAAAATGAAGGTGGAATACTATACCTATAGAAAAGAATTATTTCTATATAATAAATTGTATTGCTGATTACAGAAACTACCCTAAGGAAAAAGGAAAATCTTCTGAAGAGATTTTAAAGGCTTGACAGTACTTGCATTGTAATAGTCCATCAAAGCTTCATCTGGAAACAAATTTTTCATCCTCCTTTACTTGTACTTGTAACAGGGCAATCAAACCCCTGGACTGGCTTAGTGATTTACATTGAATCAAGATCATCTAACAAGTGCTCCTTTTTCCAGTGGAATGCCACCTCCTTTGAGAATGGGAAAAGTAAATATGACACTGTTTATTGTTGTCTTGAGAACTTAAACTATTTTATACTGCAAGCTGTGAATGCAGGAAGAGAAAGAAATTAACAGTGCTGATCTAATCTTAGATTTTCTGTGTAAACTGACATTGTGCCAGGATACTGATGCAAAACTGTATTTTAGTCTAAGAAATGTATAGATTTTTTAATGTATCAAAATAAAGTTTTCCTTTTAAGTAAGAAAGAAATTTCTGTATTTTCCATTTGGTGTGTGTTAGTCATGCTCTTATTAGCAATACAATCACATGCACCTGACAAGCAAGCCAAATTTTTGCTGAAGTTTTACTTTGTTCTGTGCCTGCTCTTTAGCTGAGTAGTTGCAGTTACACACGACATACTGTCCTGGTGCCAAGGAAAACATTCTGATGCTAATGTTTTCTGAGATGGACTTGTGAATGGGGTTTGGTAGGACAAAGGCAGGATATTTTTGCTGTCTTTCTTCTCACTGATCCTCACTGATCCTCTCACATCTGCTCCTCAGGTCTCTCCAGAGTGTTGGAAACTGCCCCTTTAGGCTAACAGTTTCACCCATCACCATATTCCTCAGCCTCTCTGATAGGCTACAGTGTGTGCTGAAGGTCAGTCACATACAGAAGCAGTTCCTCACTGGGAAAGGGGAGATTGTGGTCACACATGCAGAAGAGTCCTTGCTCATGCCCAGGAAGCAGGACTCTCAGGGCTTATAAGGCTGTCTGGAGCATACTGGCTCATAAGATGCTTTGTATTATCGGGACAGCTGTGGGGCAATGAACAGTGGGGAGGCATGAAGGAGATTTTGTTATGCATTTTGAGCCATACAAGCTGCATATCCCAGGACAGCACCTCTTGAGGCACCATTTACTTGTTTTTCAAGGACCTATACACACTCCTTACTGTGCACAGCTGTTCTAACACCTTGGATGTCTAAAGATGGATGGTGAGTAGAAGCAATAACAGAGGCACATACAGTCAAAAAGATTTCATCCCCTTTCTATCCCATAGGCGCAGCTTATTTCTGCTTTTTGTTGCCATTTTTTTTTACACTAAATGCACTTATAAGCTAAGCTGAACCATGACTTTTGCTTCAATTGTTCTTTTCTACAAACCATTTCAGTATTTGCATAAGATGTTTTACTTTATCTGGAAACTACTGCTACTTCTGAAATGGAAACTGATGCTATTGTGGCTAATCAGTTAGTACCATCAGGAGGAAAAGGACCGGACAGCCCATCAGGCAGGAGGACCTCTGCACACAGGCAGGACATGCTGCGGATCCAAAGTGTTCTGCTGCATGTCAGTGTTCTGCAGTTCCACTGAAGGTATGTCCCCTTGGCTCAGAGTGTCTATTTCATGGTTTATTAACAGTGAAGCTGCATGGCTGGATGGATTTAGTTGCACAGAGCAAAAGAGGCTCAAGAGATATCCTTCATCAGTAGAGGTGTTAGGGGCAGGAGGCATGAAACATACAGGCTGTATAAACCCTGTCTAGTATCCACTCTATTTTTCAGTATCAGAACTGCAGAACAGGAGCTCTTTAGCTTTCTTTACCCTCTCTAGCAGTGAGGGACTGAAGCACTGTCTGCAGAGATCAATGCTTTGAAACAAGAGTTTCATGATTTCCAGGAGAAAAAAAGCCAGGTACATAAAGATGGGCTGCAGAAGGCTAGTGAGTGAAGTATATGCAGGGAGAACAGAATGAGACATGGGACTCGGAAGGAAAATTTCAGGTTACTGTAGGGGAGTGTGGAAGAAAACCCTGCTCTGCCATTAGCAGGTAGCTGGAGACATAGGACTGGACCTCCAGAAGCAGGATTTTTCCTTCAACCACACAGCAGTTCCCACTGCCAAGACATTCTTCATGCAGTGGGCATGTACGTCTGACTGCTTAGCCTTGGGACTCAGCACCTAGCAATGGCAATTGCAGAACAGCACAGGCAGATGCCTTTGCAGATCCCCACTCCCCGAAAAGCCTTGCTGTCCCACTGGAGGTGAAGGAGCAGTCTCCTTCATCACAGCAGCAACACAGCATATGTCCCTTGGCTGTTGAAAGAGCCCAGATCCTGTGCTGCTGGAGCCTGGCATGGCTCCTTCCTTCCACTGTGGGCCACTGACCCAGTTTTAGTCACTGGTGTTTAGATTTTTAATGAAGATTAGCTACTGCCCAGGGAGCAATTATTTAGGATTTCTAATTACTATTTAAATTATGAATGTGTGAAATGGATGGAGCTTGCACTCCCGCACACAGAAAACATAAAAAGACTGTTTTTCTGACACCTACTGGCATAACCTTCATCCAGTGCTTATTCTTGTTTACCTTAGATACACTAAAAATATGATGGAGGAAAATCCAGCACCAGAGCAGATTTTCTGAGACCCTCACTAGAGCAGTCAAAGCTAGAAATAAAGCCTGTGACAGAAGTTACTGAATTGTTGTATCTCACTGCCTCAGCTGACAGTAATCAAGTGGGAGAAAAATGGGTGAGTAGGTATTTCATACTGCAGTCCTCTAAAGAAGAAATCACAGATCTGAACCATGTGCTGCAGGAAAAAAAAAAAATCTGCCACAGTCCCAGAAATAGTGATGTCTCCCATTTTTAATTACTTTTCCGATAGCTCTTACTTGTATTCTGGTTTTAAATGTTAAATCCTGAATACAGAACTTGGACAAAAAAGATTTGCTAGGCATTGGCAATGCCAGATGGAGCAAGGTGGTCTGACAACTTCTCTTGATTGCAGGACCTGCCACATCCCCCCATCTTCACTTCCAGGGTAGGAGAGGGATGGCTTAAATATTTGGACACCTCTCTGAGACCAACACTGCTGCTCCACCAAAGACTTCCTCTGTTGCCTGGGACTTCTCACTTTCTGTCTCTGCCTCTTTTTCCTCAAAGATGGGGGTGCCATGAAGGCCAAGTACATTAAGGATCAGTTATTACTCAGATACTGCAGGAGGCTGGATGAATGAAACAGGGACAGGTAAGGCTATGGGTGAAACTGGGATCTAAAAATGCCTCTGCAGCTACAAGAGGCAATGCATTGGGTGGAATTTGCATCCTATGCAAGAGAAATAGAGACATGAACAGACTCATTCCTCTTCTGATAGTTAAAATATCTGAAAACTTAATCCTCCGCTAGAAAATTCCCTCCAGTCCTTTCGTGGGTCTTGCTAGTTCACTGTGCCTGTATTCTGCAAGAAGAAAAATCCACTTGTTGGGAGGTGTGCTGGATGCCTCAAATCTCTCAAAATTGCACTGCTTCTAGTAACAAGTACAAACCTAACTTTAGTACCGAATGTTGAACATTGTTGAATGGAGTGAAGGGATTTCAAAACATAAGTTTGCTGCCTGTTATGAAAGATTGGGTAGGAGGTCTGCAGAGGAGTTCTTCCTTTTTATGGGCATAGAAGCCCTACTGTCTCCAGGCAAGGAGCATCACAGCTTGGTTTTGAAAGCTGTGGTGTTGTGTCTGTGAACTATGGGAGAACACAAGGACAAAAAAATCTTGGAACGGTCTGTATTGCATTGCAGCAGGAGACCAGCCTTCCAGAAGAGCATGTGAAGTTCATGCTGTTTATGACGAAGATGAAGCTTGACAGCTTTATAAATTTGTAATTTGCTCCCCAAAAAATCCAGCATAAGCGCTTGCAAGTCTGAATTTCCCAGAATATGAACAGCTTGAAAAGCTATTAAGCTTCTTAAAGAAATAATAAGGAATCAAAACTTGAATGAAGAGTGTAGGAGAACTATACAGAAGCCTGAATTTCACTTCATTGTGTTTATGGGCCAGGGCCCCCTACCTCTCCATAATCACCATTTGAGCTTACTTCAAGAATAGCACATAACAAGGCAAGTAAAAAGCACACATTGAGGTTTTGAACTATGGGGGCAAATGAATTCTTGTTTGAAATAAACTAAACATTTGATATGTGGCCACAAGCTGGGTTAGGCTCTAGAAGGGCTAGAGCCCTTCCTAACATGGTAAAGGGAAGTGGGGGGAAGGAGGGAATGGACTGATGACTTGCCAAGCCAGAGGCATGACATCAATTGGAGTAAGTCCCAGCAATGGCAAAACCTTGTTTGTTGTCCAGGCTGCTGTGAAGCAGCCTTGTACTTGCACCTTGTAGCTCTGCCCATCCCCACTGAGGTCCTGCAGATATTTTCCAGCTAACGTTTCTGGAGGGATCAGGCTAGAAAAGCAGTAAGTAGGGAAAAAACAATGGAAAAGCTAATTTGAAAGGGCAATAAGTAGTAAATTAGGTGCCAGAACTCAGAGACCCTCCTCAGAAGTGGGCTGCTGGAAAGCTCAGAGAGGATCCAAGAGCATTATCTGTGCCATGATTACTGGAGTAGGCAGTGGAGTGTTTCTTTGCAGGGTATTTGTGTTTGCCTTTACCAATTATAATTGCTGTAATGAACTGCTACTGGGGAAAAAAAAATAGTTACTTTGGCTAGAATTAAGCATTTACTTGGAGGTGTTTTGTAAAGTCATATGAAGACAAATTAGCCCTTGCCATCTGAGCATCGTTGGATGTGCAGCAGAAGGAGCTTTTGGAGAGACCCTCCCCTGAATGTCTTACTTTTGCAAAGGGGAAAAACTGTCCTTCCTGCCTGTCCTAGTATTAAAAATATTAAGAAGGTCTAGTGAAAAATGATGCAGTGCTGTAGGCCAGGACACAGAGCATTTGGTGTGATAGTAGTAACACATCAGGCACAGGATATTGGGTATGTGACATATGTTCAGTTATACCTGTGGTATGCTTGTGCAGGTGAAAGCTATTAAAAATTATTAGCACTTCACACTGAAGTAGTCTACTCTTTGGAAAAAAAGGAGCAGCTGCTTCTAAGTCAAAGGGTTAATTTTTTTTGTATCACAAAACCTAGACAAATACAAAATTTTTGTTTTCAATCTTCCAGATGAGTACTGCCAACTCATTCAGCCTAAGGGCAGAGCTCAGTACGAGGCATAGGCAGCATCATAAGCCTAAACAGCAATAGCTTCATCTGCTATTCTGTTCCTTCCTTTGCAGTCACAATAATGAAATCCAAGGGGAATTAAAAGTATCCTGGCTGCAGAGCCCATCAGCCAACCATTGTAATGTGGCTGTGAAATACACAGCCACAGACTAGCAGGCACAATTAGCTAATAAGATTGGTGCTCCATCATAACCCCATTTTAAATAGGCTGCTGATAGAGTAATTTTGACACCAAAATAGCATCACAGGAAATGCACAGTAAACTCATTGTGCCTTTTATTAAACAACACTACAAAGAAGTCAGCAACTGATTTTCACTGGAGGCTGTCAGTGGGAGCAATCTCTGCTCAGACCTATGCTGATGAGAATATAATCCATGTCCCCTTCCCCCAAGCGGAGCCAGAAGGGCATGGTTAGACATGCCAGCTGTGAAGATTTTAGGCTACCCACAGCTTCCCTCACAGACTTCAGCTGGGAGAAACGCCACAACTGTTCAGCTGCACACTGGCACTGCCATATCCTCCGTAAATAACTCAGCTCAACTCAGTGTGTGTTGAGCCATATTTATTCCTGTGAGGCTCTGGGCATGTTCTTACCCCTGTGCATGAAGATCAGGAGACCAAACGGCGCATACTCGACTGTGAGTGAGCTCTTAGAAAATGGAGGTAACTTGGGCTGCTGGATCTCACCAGCAGCTCAGAGCTCATTAGGGAATGTAATTTAATGCCCTTTAATGCCCTGACAATGTACAACTGCTTCCCACAGCATGCATGGATGCACTTTCTGGGTTTGGAAGCTCCCCAGCAACGATCCTGTCTCTCACTGTTCCAACTGGAGACTGAATGCAGCTCTTTGAAAGGAAAACAGAACATTTTTTCCCCTCTAGTTTTTCCAGTAAGAACAAACTGCTGTCTTTTATATTTAATCTAGGTTTTTAAAAAAACAGGAAAGGCCAGTTCATCTCCTTAGAGCCCATGACATGAGATATTTCACCACAAAAATAGTCCCAGTGCAATGAAGTCTCCAGTCTTCAAAGACACCTCTTGGGCAAACTCCAGCTCTGGAAAACTTTGTTCCAAGATGACATGTGGCACTGCAGCTGGGTCGTGTGGTTTCCAGTGACCCTTCCTGAAACCTGTTCTCTAAGTGCTCCCTCTGCCTTCTGAGCCTGTCCCAAGGGTGGGCTCACAATGAGTGAGGATTGCTGTAAGCTTTGCCAGCTTCTTGCCTAAAAAATTATTTCCAGCTTGATGACCTTCTGGCAGATGTCAACCCGCTGTGCCCCTCCTCCCTCCTCCTCCAAGGCAGGGCTGACCTGTGTCAGCATTTGTCCCTCCCACAGTTTTTGGTGCACACATCTCACATGATTTCTGCACTGGACATAGCCAGCCTATGAGTGCTGCCAGAAGTGTGAACAGATGAGAAGTTCACCTCCAGACTGGCCCAGCCTAGAGTAAGGAGATGGTGCTCAAAGCTCTGGCATTGACAGTATCCGACCTCCCCCAGCTCCTGTCCTTGCCTCCTCCTGCTGGCTTATCAGACTGCAACCCAAGGTGATGCACCAGAGGTTATTGCTCTCCAGGAGGGAGCAGAAAATTAGCGTTTGGGGCAAAGGTGATCTGCTGCCTCTGAGTTTCAGTTACGGTAAATGTAGGACAGCATCAGAACACCCTTTCATGCTCCCCAGCTTCTTGTGCTTAAGGAGAGTTATGGCTCATCAAGCCCAAAAAGTTCTGTAGGTTTTTTTTTTTTTCCTGCTGTGAATCTTCTTGTGCTGTGCAGCCAGAATTCACTGCAACATCTGAGAAGTTAAAGGGTCAGATCCTTCATCCATTATTGCTCCCTGAAGTGGTCACACAAGTATATGCAATATTGCCTTCACATAAGTGCAAAAAACTCTTTTTTTCCTTGATGATCACATCCCTGAATCACCTTTTTTACCTCACCTCAATCCATCCTATTTTTTTCTGTTCTTTGAAAAGATCACACACAAAACTCACTCTGTGCTTCTGCTGTCCACATTTTCAGCCACTTCTCTTTTTCCTGTTTACCTTATACTCCTTCTCTTCACATGCCCAAACATTGCCCAGCTTTGCCTCCATTCAGTTCTCTGCTGCTCTGTGTGATTTTCCAAAACCAAGCCCTTGGCCCCAGCCTCGAGTTCCATGTATAATCCACACCTGTCCCCCACCCAGACCTTGCTGCCATGATACTTCTCTTCCAGCTCTCCTGGAACCTGAGGTGTCCCACAGTCATGGCTTTGCACTGACTCTTGCTTCTGCCATCTGGGACAGAGTTCCCCATCTTTCCATCTCTGTTCTTTTTCAAGCTAGACATCAAATATGAGTGTCTCACAGTTTAAACATCCTCAAGGACAGAAAATGGAAGCTGTATGCATTCTGCAGCTCTGGCTTGCCCCAGTAACTTCAGTAAATGTAGGCAAATGGACAGCAGATTCCAATCTCAGTACTGCCTTTTACAGGATCAGTCAATGGCCATGTAGTTCTGCTGCTGTTTTAAACTTTGATCCCCTTGCTTTGTCCCTAATGCTAGCAACAAGACACAGATGTGTTGCTACTGCTTGCACATGCATCCTACTGTTTCTCTGTCTGTACCGATGTAGTGCAGGGGTTTGACTCCTATATAAAATATTACAGTGGAATTTCAACTGCATTTGGCTCTGCCTCCCCCACTTACTTGCACTACAAGCAGAGGGGAGAGCAGATGTGCACAACCAAGTATTTTTAACCATGTCACCCTAAAATTATTTGAACAGGAACCCAAAGGACTTAGTTGATTCTTCAAGAAGAATTTAAGTGGAATTGCTAGTTGCAAGGTCCCTCGTTGGCACAAGCAACAAACCTGTAAATGCATTCTGTCTACATTTCACTCAGAGATAGGATAGATTCAGATATAAAAAACTTAAAGCTTTGCTTTATAATGTGTTTCATCTTGGGTCCACTTTTAATTGAAACACTGATTTATTTGATGTGCTCACTTTGAGAAGACATGAGGAAGTTAGGCACTCCACACTGGCTCCAGTAACACAAGGAGACTGACATTGGTTTCTGCAGGATTTCACTGCACTTTTCAAATAGAACCAAGAGCACCCTAAAGTGGCTAGTGCTTTCAGTACATGACATTTTAAAATTAAAATTTCCTTTGGTTAGTGACATCAGCAGAGCAAAGTGCCATGTGTTGTTACCTTCTTGTCCTCCAAGAGGCCGCAGCTGGCAGGCGGCATGCCCCCACAGCCCTGGGCACACAGACCAACATCAATGCAGCCTCTTCTAATGGCAGGTGTGCCCCTGCAGCCATCTTATGGTGTCCTCTTCTGCACGGACCCTCAGCACCCCCAGGTGGGTGAGGGCTGTGGAGCTCAGGGCCAGAGCACTGCCTGCAGGAGCAGGCACTGAGAGGCACTGGGGCATGGTGGGGACCAGGAATTGCAGCAAGGAACACTGCTGGTACCCAGGTCTGGGGTACTTGAGGGGATGTCGCAGAAGCCTTGAGACAATGCAGGTCACAGCAAAACTAGCAAAAATTCTTGCAAATTTGCCACCTCTATCACTCTGCTTTCTCTCTCCTTTTTGAATCTTTTACAAAGTACTTCAAATGTCCCCAACAACTTTAGTAAAACTCTACTTGCCTGAGCAAAACTGCAACTTCTTCGAAAGAAGACATGCCCCCAGGAGGGTTCAGTTAAAAAATGCTATTAATTATAAATGCTTGTCAGTGATCAGAAAGCCACCCATTTAACCAGCTAGCCAGCAAATGGCAGGCTTTTCAAGCCAGGGACATCCAAATTGCAGCAGCAGTAGTCACTGTGAAGGAAGATGTACTCAGGGCACAGATGCTTTCTTGGGCACTATGACAGTCTGATTTGCATTGTAGGTCTCTGGCAACAGCTACACCTTCTAGAGGAGCATACCATGGAGCTTCTTCACTGATCAGGGTGGGCACCATGGGCATGGGAACCCTCCAGCTAGTTGCAGCATGGTTTTTTCTCACTCAGAAAGCAGGCAGATGCCATAAGGAAGTGGAACAGGAATCGCTACAGCTCCTTCTTTCCTAGAAAGTGCTGATGATGTTCGACTGTAGTTGTAGCTGGCTGTCTTAGGTGTGGGGCTGTCACCAGCTGCTCCTCAGGCTTTTATACCACCCACATCTCCCAAAAGAAGAGCCAGGATTGCTGTTGAAAGGAATAAGATACGTGTGTCTTTACAAACAGACTGTGTGAATATACTTGCAGACAGGGCCAGGGACTTTTAGATAAGGAAGTAACAGGAGAAACTACCAGTTTCAGAAAATGTTACTATTTGCCATAGACTGCTGCTCAGCCAATGTTGCACTAAATTCTTGAACTGAGAGAAGAAGACAATAGAATATGAATACCATTTAATATACAAAAAGGGTTTTCATATTGAGGGGGACATATGGTAGGCAAATCTGGAAGTCTGTACCTTGCAAGTACCTCAGCCAGTGGGGAAAGGAAGAGGGCGATGCAGCCGGGAAATTAGGAAGAAAAGGAGGCTGCATCCTCCAGCAATTTGAGGGAATTTCCCATGGGGAAATGCTCCATGGCCTCTCCCCTTGTTCATGAATAATGTTACAGGACTCCTCTGTCTCCTTTCCGGACATAAACCTCTGGTGATGTGATTTTTTTTTCCACACACTGTCCCTGCCACAGCCTCCAACTCCGTTGTGCTTAGGCTACAGTCTCTGCACACACAAGAGCATGCAAGTTTCCAGATGCCAGCACCCCTGTTCAGTGTTAACTGGAGGGTAAAAACGGTAGGTCATGGACTATGTTTGGTGCTACAGCACTCCTTCTAGGCACTGATCGCAAGCAGGTAACCCACCACTCTCCCCCAGGCAGGCAGACTGATGAAGAAACAGTGCCATCAGCTGGGCATTTGCAGCCACCTGCCCAGAGTCCGGCCACTTTCCTGCCAAAGACAGGCTGTTCATAAAGCCACGCCCTTCGGTGACTACAGCTTTTTCTGGCAGACAATAGTGCATGCAGAGTGTATGCTGGTCATAGGTGAGGAGGGCAAGCCAGTCTACAGTGCAAAAGCAGGATTAGAAGGTGTTGAGTCCATTAAGAGGGCAGCAGCTAATTCTTGCTAAGAAGCAGCTTTAGGGGCCTTTTGACCTCCGTTCTATACCTTGCCATCCACCAGCACTTATTTCCTACATGAAGGCAGGCATGGCAGTAGCAGTGTCCCTGACGAGCAGCAGTGTGCCATGGAGACAAAAGCCTTTGCCTGCAATTTGATTTGGGGACCTTTTATAATGAAAGGAGAGGTGCGGGCGGCAACCTGGATGAACAGTATCCCTTAAGCTTTAACAGCTGGGGGATTGCAACTGATTGTACAGCCCAGCAAAGTGCATACAGCCCTGGAAACCTCATTAATTATGCTCCTTTCCTTCCACACTGTAACTGGGCTTTCCACTGGAGTATGACAGCACATCTCTCCCTGGAGGTGAGAGCTCATATTTCCCCCTTCTCACTTACCTCTTGTCCCCTCACTCCCCACTAAAAAAACCCAGGCAGCAGCAGAACCCTTTTGCAGGTGTGCTTGCTTTTATGCCATGTGAAAACCCTCCCTTTTTCTGCTCCTTCACTTACTGCTGCCTCTGATCCTCCCTAGTTTATCTCCTCACTCTGTCTGTCTTCTTTCTGGTCCTGGCTAGCTGCAGGGCTTCTCAAAATCTGGTTTTAAAATATGAAGTGACTTTTGGACTGTGTGGCTCTTGGCCAAGCCTTCATAGGCAGTGGCTGAGAAATGTACTTATTCACTGCTTTTTGACATGGTCAAAGCTTATTCCAATAGACACTATGGCATGAGAGGAGCAACTTCAGAAAATGACAAAATGATGTGGTTCAAAGAACTCAGCCTTCATCTTCATAGAGGGACGGCTCCTGAGCAATATACTTTTTTTCTATATAATGGATCTTCTATTTCTTTCCGGCAACTCTCATGAACTCCCTTAACTCTATTTTATTTGAGTGCTGTATAGGGGTTATTCCTACCTATATCGATATATTCTGTGTTCTTAAGAATTCTCACTGTCAGAGATGAGGAAGGAGCAAGAGGTGCATGGGTGGGGCAGAGAATTAAATTCAGAGTAGTTAAGCAAAATTAAAGGCCAAATTCTAATCAGCTGTGTCCTTTTGAAACTTACCCAACAGAAAGAGTCAGTATGAGGGAAACAAAATTCACAGCAGGGCAGCATCCCAAAAATGGCACAAGCCTGCTGATGCATTTTAATACCAGCACTATGCTCAAAGCTCCTCTAATACCATATTCCAGCCCCGTGGCTGTTTTGTGACTGTATCTGTGTGAAACGCCATCATTAGGAAATTACAGTTTCCTTTCAACACTGCGGTGTTGGATTTATTTTTTTTTAATTTTTTTTTCATTTTTGTACTTTCTTTTTAGGACTTGGATTAGTGATCTCTGTGATTAAGCAAAGTAAACACATATACACAATACTTAGAAATAGAATGGCTGGGGTTGGAAGGGAGCTCAAAGAACCCACGGCAGGACAGCACAGCCTCACATGCGATGGCAGCTTTTGTGATCCCACACGACACCCAGGTGTGGGCACCGGCTCCCGGCTGCGGGACGCCCCGAACTCGAACCAGCGACCCAGGCTGCCGGCTCCGACTGCGCATTCCCAGCGGGAATCCCGGCGAGGGGCGGCTTGCGCCGGCGGCGGGAGCCTGCATCCCTGCGCCGCTCTGGGGGTGCGCGGACCTGCCCTCCTGTCGCAGCACGTGGAATGGATCAAGATTGCCTTAAGTCAGGATGAGCTTTGGTGTGAGATCTTTGTATACTTTGTATACTTGTATACTCCAGAGAGGAGACCTAATCCGTGGAACTGGGAGCGGCTAGCATCGCCTAGTTCAGGACATCCGGGAACTAACGAGATTTTGAGGATGTAGTGAATCGGGATGTTGATGTGTGTCTGTTGTATACATTGATAACTTGGCAATACACTCAAGGTCTCGGTGTCCTATAGGTGAACTGTGTGCAGTGTAATACTTCAAATCACGCCTGTAGAGCAAAAAAGCCCTCACCAGCTGAATACCCTCCCCTAGAGCATGCGTAGAAGTTTTCTAGGGTATGTAACGCATGGAGATTTCCGAACTAATCGTGATAGCAGGGCTGTACTTGGGAAGTCACTGACTCGGAATTTGTGCGTGTAAATAATGTAGTGGAAAGTCCGGCAGGGCGCGCTCCATCTCTGGAATACTACCAGGCTTCCGCGGCTCTGGAATAAGCAATCAATACCTCTCCTGAGAGTATATTCTAATTACTGACTTGTGGAGAGGAATCTGATTTTGTGGAGAGTGCTGCCGCGGCTGGGGACTGAGAAGGGGAAATTCATTCTCAGATTTTAGGAGCTAGCATAGAAAAACCCACAAACTCACATCTTCCCATCTGCTCCAGATCAGGATTGTTGTGTTTCCCCAGCTTACTGTGAAAAGCATGTTTATTGAGTGCTCCTGGCATTTTGATTTTTTCTATTAAAATGGTAGGAAGATAGAGATATGTATTCATAACAGCTGGCTTGTTTTGCTTCTGCTCTGAGTAGATGATTGTGTTAAATTGCAACCTTGTGAATTTTGACTGCCGTCCTGCCTGTCCCCTTCATGCCTCCCTCCAGCACAGCACGCATGTAAGAAGGATGTTTTTCAAGGGTTTGATTTAGATTGGTAGATTCCACTCTCTTGCAACCATAACTTAAACCAGGAACTTATCAATGTCAATCACAAGATTAGTCTGGTTCTTGGCTTTATAGGTAAATTATGGAAAAAACCCCACCCATAGGTGACAAGTGTTGAGAGGACAACCCAAGCTGGATGTCCTAACCAGTGAAAGGTTCTTCCCCACAAATTTACTGCTGAAAATTCCCCCCCCCCAAAGAAAAAAATCTGGGTGCTTGTAATCATCTCCTCCAAAAGGCCTCCGATCCCAATATCACACCATAGCCTTCTGCTTAGAAAGGAGATGTTCTGCTGTCCCTGTCAATGCCACCACTGTGTACAGTGTTCTTGGGAACCCAGGGACATGATCAATATCTTATCCCATGAGTTTTACTGGGTTTTTTTCCCCCTGATTCTCCTTGCCCTCCCACCAGGGTGGTTTAGGCTGGGTTTTAGAAAAAGGTTCTTCACCCAGAGGGTGGCTGGGCACTGGAACAGCCTCCCCAGGCAAGGGGTCACAACACCAGCCTGACAGAGCTCAAGTAGTGTTTGGACAATACTGTCATATACATGGTGTGATTCTTGGGGTGTCTTGTGCAGGGCCTGGAGTTGAACTTAATCATTGTGGTCCCCTTCCAACTCAGCATATTCTAGGATCCTTTTCAAATTTTGACAGGCATAAATGTCCCATATATCTAATCTAACCCTGCCTTCTCTCAGTGTGAAGCCATTCTCCTGTGTTCTGTCCCTACATGCCCATGTAAAAGATTCTTCTTCACCTTTCTTGTAGGTACCCTTTAGGTACTGGAAAGCTGTTCTAAGGTCTCTGTGGAGCCTTCTCTTCTTCCTGCTGAAGAACCTCGGTAGACAGCATTCTTTCTTTATAGGAGACATATTTCATCCCTCTTACCAATTTTGTAGCACTCCTCTGGACTTCTTGTTGATGAAGTCTGTGTCAATGAGTGTGATGCTTACTGGGTTTGTGGAGTTTTTTTGTTTGGATGATGGAGAGGTACATGGTAACTGCAGCAGTAACCTGGTTAGCCAATGTGGCTTCTATTGAGGTTGAGTTCTGACCCCTGGTTCTCTGAGAGGTCAGTTGAGGGACCAGGGACCACTGCTCTACAATATGGAATTTTGACTTTAGGTGGCAGCAGAAGTTATCAGTGATAAGACTTTTCACAGTCTTTAAAAAACTCTGAACAAGCCTACCTCCTTCCAAAGACCCAAGGGCAACACGTGTTCCAAGAGTTGATGGCATCACTGCTGTTTATTTCTGCCTCACTTCCAATTACTTGTTTCCCAGCAATCCACTGGCATCTCTCCTGAGCAGTGCAGCTGGCCAGATGTCCCTCTTAATAGAGTAACATAACAAAAGCCTCAGTCAGGGTATAACTGTGTATTTTGGAGATGGAGGACTTAATGGTATTAATGGTATTAATCAACAGCTCTGCATGTTAAATTAATGCAAAAGATAAAGCAACCTACTTCTTTAGGTTAAGTGTTTTTAGTGGATGTATGTAAGTATATGCATACTTTTTTCATATAAAGGGATTCACCAAGATTTGTTCCTTTTAAAATTTTTGCTCTTTTTGGTTTTAGAGTTTTACATTTGATTTCCCATTGCATTGTGCAGGCAAGTAAGACAGGCAGTGATGGCACAAGGACTGTAGCTGTTGTAGTGGATCTGTAAGTGTAGGTTCTGGTTAACATACAACCTGGTCCTGCAGCTTCACATGATTATTTCTTAGCCTTAACCTAGATTGTGATCATGATCCTAAACCTTTCTTTTGGAAGTATCTTGCCCAACTCACTTTCTGACTGAAAGCTGAATCTCTTCAAAACAGACATTAAAAAAAATCACAACATTAAAAGAAAAATCTATCCTGTGGGAAAAGTAAAATGACGTGTCATTTTACAATTGGCTTATCGTTAACACCATCCACTGCTCACATAATAAAGAGCTACATAAATAAATGTAGTTTATGCTTATATATAAATACATATAGTAGATAAATTGTGTAAGCATACATAGCAAGCAACGTCAATCCTTGGAATAAAAACTCTGTACAACTTATAAGAAGCTGAATCCATAACTCCCTGTCATTTGTCCTGCATACCCTGCCAGGGAAGACAAGGCTAAACCTTGAAAACGCAAGGATCAATTAAACAAATAAAAACAGCCTCCCACTCTAGCAACGGACTGCAGTCCCTAAACAAAACGCAGGACTGTTGAATTCTAGACTGCCTTTCTTTTCCCGTGCCCGATGAGAGAGCTCCCAGTGCAGGGCGTTGGCACCCAGCCGTCCCCGCCCGTCCGCCGCTCCCATGGGCACGGGAGAGGCTGCCCGCTGCTGATTCCCGTCGGGATATCCAGGCTGCCGCGGGGCTGCGAGACCGGGGTGCCAGCATCTCAGCGCAGCCCGCACAGCCCTTCCTCCTCAGCATCACAGGGCTCCATCACCGGCGGCCACAGTACCCCTGGCTCCCTAAAGGCGTACGCGAGGAAGGTGCTGAGTGACCCACCCCCGCACCCGTGTACCACAGACCACCCCTTCCATCGAAATCCTTTAAAGATTTAAAGCAAGCTGAGGCTGGTTGTGCCCACACTTGTCTATGCAGACCTCAAGGCTGTTTTCTTCCCCTTCTCCTGACTCATTTCAGCTGCTTTTGGCAAAAAAATCCCTCATATATCTCCAAGCAAAAGCAATTCACGTAGTTTTAAGAGGAATGGTGGAAGAAGATTGCTCTTCTTCGCATGAGGTCAAGTGGAGAATTCAGGGCAGCCTTTGTTGGCCTTTCATGCTTGATTAATCCATATTTACACTGTTCTGCTTCATTTGAATGGAGCTTGTTGTGAGTTATTTTTAATATATTTCCAGAAGTGTAGACCCGGCCTACCAGCATGGCCAGGAATTACCCAAGCTGTGGCTCCATTACAAGTGTTTGTTTACTATTGTGGTAGGAAACAGCTGGTTACATTGTGATGCTTAACAAATCCACTTTTTTGTTCTGTGTATGTTGGCATGAAAGCACAACCTGCCTACAGTGTGTTTCGACAAACACACCGAGTGCAGGTAGCTCGGTGTGCAAGGTGCTAGCACAGGCTGTGCCCTGGATGGTAGGAAGCCAGCCGGGAATGGGAGAAGACTCTATGTCTAAGGAAGGGCACAGGCCCTGCAGGGTGCGGATGAGGGGGGAATCATCCCGAGACTCTACAGGAGCCATTGGACACAAAGAGACTCCACACTAAATACCAGCAACAGCTCGATCCGTCATCCTGTCGCTGCAGAAGGATTAACAACGCTCCAAGAGTTGAGAAGTCTGGGAGTGCTCTGTGGAAAGCCTGCAGCTGAACCGGCAGGAGGAGCTGGTCTGACCAGGGGAGTGTGAGGTGTGCAGGGAGCCAAGTAGGACCCCCAACCGGTCACTGGAGACACCTGCTATGAAGCGGCTTCAGTGCCAGCTGCGACAGTCCTTATTTCACCTGGGATCTTCTAAGCACGGAGGAGCCAAAGTGTGCCTCTTGCCTAGATCCAGTATCAGTCCTAAGGGTGGATCCGATCCCCTCCGTTGGGGCAGCATTTGATTGGATTTGGTGGCATTCCTGCGGGGCACTGTGTGTGTGTGGGTGTGTGTGATTGAAGTCCCTCAGAAGGCGCACCTACGGGAAGTGGTTTTCTGTCCAGGAGCCGCAGGAGGATTGCCCGGTCTGACCTGGGGCTTGGTGGAGCGATGTCATCACGAGTCCTGCCGATCACACCAGTTCCCTTCCCTGCGGCAATGAGTGCCGAGCGATTCCCATCTCCCAGGGTTTATCAGTACGTCCACAGCACTGGGAGCTAATTGAAGGGAGCTTACATTCCATCAGTACTAATTAATATTAATTAGTAACTAGTAATTAGCACATGTGTAAATTCCTTTTAAAGGAGGCAAAATCAATTTTAAAAATCAACATAAAACTTCAAAATAATAATAAACAAACAAAAAAAGAGACATCTCTCCTTGGGGTTGGGGGGTGATGGTTGTTATAGACAGAGATTGAATCAGGCTAAATTAATAAATTTGCGAGAGCCAGATTGATAAAAAGATTGAACAAGTTTTATTCTACAACTTGAATTACAATCTTTTTGCCAGCCGCAATCAAATCGATCAATGTTCAAACCTTGGGTGAATTCAGGTCTGTGCCCCTGTCACAGCAGACCGGTGAAATTCACAAAGATCTGGTCTGCAAGTCCGTATTTTATACTGTTTTTCTAGCATGGGGCTAGAGTTCCTTTTGTCCTTTTCTTTCCTTCCAAATATTCATGTGATATTCACTGTGAGAAGAATAGGTAGACAGTGCAATGTCCGGAGTGTGGTTTGAATATCTATGCAGTCTTCGGTCCCATGTCTGGAATTCCAAGATCTGTGTTTCTTCCTGGGTTGGNTCAATCCCTCTGTGAATCCTTTCTAAGACTTTTATAATTTTGTTACTTTTACCCAAGTGTAGTGTTATTTAATAAGCCCAAATTTAATATACTAATCTATTTCATAACCCTAATGTGAAATATTGTTACATGAACAAATTTGATAGACTATATCTATTACAGTGGTGGTGGTTGGTGGAAAGATGTCTTGAGAAAAAAATCATCCCAATCAAAAGAGACAAACAAAAATAAGAAATTCCCTTGTGGATATAAAATAAAATTTGTCTTGAAGATTTCCAGCAGACCACATGTAGGCTCTTTGTAATAAGACTTGCAGCCATGGTTGATTGGGTTTGTGAGAAACAGACTCACTGGAAGTAATTTGTAACCTCTGATTTGACTCTAGAAGAAATGCAGAAGCCCAATGACAATGACACAAAGAACTGGCATTCCCTGTGGTTTGATTTTGGCTGACTTAATTTCTTGTTTGCAGAAAGACATTGGGAAGAAGTTTCTAAGAGGATACAGGGAGTTATTAAATTTTTGCATTACTTCCACTCTGTTATGTTGAGGAGTTATTGTATTTGTTTTGAGCCTTTTGGTTTTGGTTTTTGTTTTGGTTTTTTTTTCTCCAAGCTTGTATTTGTGCATAGAAAAGCCCGACTTTATTAAATTAACATCAAGGAATCCTTTAAATGGAAAATTTCAGGAATCTGTATTCATAATACATTTTTAATAATTAATAGCTTTTTACTAAACTTTTAATATTATTATTGCAAGTTTTTAGGTAGTTACCAAGAAAAATTCATGCTAGGTATTCAATTTGAAACAGTCTTGCTTGGTAATGGTGGAACGCTATTGCCACCTGGCAGCTACTCATTGTTTGTGTGAAATGACTGGGTCGTCTAAGTGTGCTTTGTATCACAAGTGTTGCCAAATGAGGGTACAAACTGGCAAACAATAGGTCAGCGCGGGAGCCAAAACCTAAATGATCTGGGAACTGGGGAAATGGGAGTAGCAGTGTAAAGAAGGAATAAGGCATGTTATAGATCAAGAGAGAAAACAGCTAAACCACGGCCTGTTTCAACATGAGAATAAAATAAAGTGTTTGCTATGTTTAAAACATTGTAAAAGTGTCAACAATGCCTGAGAACATTCTGTTTTGAACTTTTCCCTTTAAGATAAGCCAGATTTTAAATGAGGTTATTTTATATCCACTTCTGCTCCCCAACACTGACTATTGTGTGCAGACCAACTTGCTCATGAGCTGGCACTTGAAAAACTGCAAAGCAGCTATAGCTTGCACAACATTATTTTACATTTATCATTGATACAAATTATTTTTGTCTAGGTCACCAGTATCTTAAGTTAGCTCAATATTTTACTCCTTTAGATCATAATAATATTGATTCTGCTTTTAAACTGCATAAATTATTAGATTAATAAAGTCCTAGGCATTAGGAAAATACAAAACACGCAGTCAGAAACATAACCAAAATACTGCACAAGCACAGCATATAAACTACAGTTCAACAATGGCTAATTATATGATGTAATATTTAATTACAATATTTTATGTAATTCTCAATATCAGATTTTTGTGGAAAATAAACATTCAATGTCAAAATACAGTTGTAGCAGTTAGTGGTCATTATTTTCCACAACCTACAACAGAATTAACACAGATAAACTGTTTGCAAAAATTCATCAATTCTGGCACAAAATTTCTTCCTTTTCTTACCAGCTGCTATATTGCTGAAATAGAGTTCTCTCAAAAACCTGACTGACTCTAAGTTCCAGCTGTTTCTAGAATTGAACACCTAGGCCCTGTTAAAAAGTGCTATCAAATCTTGCGGGAAGAAGCAGATCAGAGAATATAACATTAGCACACCTGCTGGCTGTACTTCACGTCACATATTTTATTGCATTTAAAAACTAAATAACTCCACACTTATGTGAAGGAAAGTCTGCTGTATTTTCTGCTGTGCATTTCCCTGAATTTGCATGATCTTTTGTCCAGACTGAAAAAACAGGTATTGTATTAACCTAGTCCTTGCTCCATTTGGAGCCCAT
>VZTB01001041.1:79376-101343 GCA_013397245.1 Thryothorus ludovicianus
CTCAATGACCCATTAGCAGAAGACCTATCCCTGGAGGGAGGATGGAAGAGATAAGGAAACTGCTCTTGATGGTTTCTTATCAGCTGGTTACATCACTCCCCCCCATCCCAGTTCTAACAGATGGAAATAGCACACCCCTGATTATATTTTACACTGCAACCTATGACACCTATAAAACACCCCAGTGCTGGTCAGATTCTGCAATCTGTGCCACTCAGCACCAGAATACATTTCCTACCATCATTGTTGCTGCTCAGCCTGGTGTCATGCACAGAACAGTCCTGCAGCCTCTGGAAAATCCTTACATTTGGTGATGTGCAGCACCACAAATTCATTATTCTGCTTTTCTCTGTACATGATTTAACTTGCACATGAACCACCACTGCCTTTGAATAAATCTGTTCTTTTTTGAGTTGAAAAGCAAGTTAAATATTCAACATATTCTCAGAGATGAACTCAAAGAGAGAGTATTACATAAGGGAGGGAAGGCATTAAAAGAAAAACCAGCCTTCCCACTTATTCCTCTAGAAGATGCTGAAGTTGAAGTTTCTTAATATCCAGCCACAAATATCTGGTGTCTGGACAACTAAGGAGCACATGCACCTGAAAACCTTGCAAACCCAGAAACCTGAGAAGCTTTTAACCTGTGGAGATACTAGGCAGTGCAGGAGCTCCAAGCCTCAAGCAGGTAAACGATCTGCCAGAAAACAGGCTAATGTTAAAAAAGTTCAGGGACAACTGGAGGGTTGCATGGCATTCTAATCCCCATTCTGTCTGCTAATTTCAAAACATTCCATTGGTTTTATGTGGCCCTGCTAATTTTATCTGGCATTGTCAGTGTTCCCTGAGGCCGAAAAACAATTGTTATTCTGTTTTCTTTGCTTGGGCTAGACTAACTGCAGAATTTTTACACATGTCAAAAAAGTTTGTCTTCTTCCAAAGCTTTCTACAAGTAGGGTTTTAATTAAAACAACTTTTAAAAAAATCAAATGAGAATTCTGTTACTGTTGACATATTCTACAGAATGTTTTATGTCAAAAGCAACAAAAATTTCAAAAACTTTAAAGAAAAATTTTATCTTAGAAGCAGCAAAATATATTTATACTGACAGGAAAAACCTAAAAGGTTCCTTTGCATCTTGTTAAAAAAAAATACGTTGTTTTGAGGCGTATCAAGGAACATTTTACCACAGGCATCATGATTAAACTTTTGACAGTCAAAGGAAGCTGCTGGGAATATATTAATGTCCTCCACACACAGGAGAGAGGATTAAGGGTGAACAAATTTCAGAATTTCAGTCCAAGTATTCTGAGCTGTTAGTACTTAAATATACTGAAATAATGCAAATAAAATATTAGAAGTTTTAAGATTAAGGATCTTCCCTTAATTGCAGGTAGGATAATCCCAAACATACATAAAGAAAGAATTTTCAAAGTGAAGTGTTTGATATTTCTTTACTTTACTAAAGCCTCTGTTCAGGAATCATATTTATACTATCGTTAGACGTCCTAGAGATACAATAAAATTTTGAAACTCCTCAAGTCAAGGAGAAAGTTTAATGTGAGTTTTAAACTGATCCACGTTTCTTGGTAGGCAGACTTAATACTTCAAAAATTAAAAAATATGGGGATATTTTAAATATTGGAGTGTGATTAATGCTGGATGATACTTGCTTTAGTGTTTAAGAACTTTTTTGCTGTTCTTCCTTGAGTTTCATTTTTGCTTGGAGTATTTACTTGAATTTTATCAAATTCAATGTAATTAACCAAACGCTTCTTTTTAAAGCTTTGAAAAATTATATTTAAATTAAACCATGTTGGCATTCTGTACTGCAAATAACTACATACACAGTTATTTTTAAACCAGACCACCCTGAAATGTAGAGGAATAAGTAAAGCAAATTGTTTATAAAGTCATTCATAGCCTTCTAAACACCAGAAATCTGATAGCAACATGACTCCCATTACTTCTTTTACTACACAGGTAGCAAATATTGTCATATTCATTTATCCTCCTCATAGAAATTAAAAAAATTCCACAAAACATTTCCTGAAAACAACACTGTCATCAAGTTTATAAAGTCTTCCAAAACAACTATTTAATTTTTTTTTTCCTTGACCATAATAAAAATAGCAATTGCCATATGAAGTTTTGGGCCCATTTCATGACAGATATTGATTTTGTCTTTGATATTGTCTGTGTCTTAGAGCTCATACGTTTCTACATAAGGTGACAGTTGTAGCTCTTGAAATAAAAGTGATGAGCAAATGTATATTATGTTCTAAAACAATCTCCAGCATAGGCTGCTTCTTCCTTTAAGGCACATATTATCCTACAGTCCTGACTTTAAATCATAAACAGAATTGCAAGAATTAGCAGTACAAAACTTTCTACATTGACAAAAACTACTATTTACTTGTACAAAACAAATTATATTAAACTCTTGCTCTGTGTAGAAGCTTATTTTCTATATACTTTTTACTTCCTGTTAGTTGGACAGTTATATTGCCTTGACACATAGATATGAACAATACATATGCATTTTGTGTAGATTGCAGTAAAAGGAATCGTTAAACTTCAGTGCTTTCACCTCTGGAAATAAAGGAAAATAAATCCAAAAGTGTAGCATGGGTCTACTTATCTGAATAAGAGAATCAGGAAAACAAGATAATAATTAGGAAAACCACTGTTATTAATATCAATGTCAGTATCAATAAACTAGGAGTCACACCACATTGAGACAAAACTTTTAAATACATGGTATTGACAAGGACACAATAAAAATGAATAGAGTTAGATAATCTTAACACAAGTACCACTTCCATTGCAAAACCTCTAGTCATTTTATAGTTGCCTTGAAGCCTGAGATATTTTTCAGAAAGAAGAGCAACAACAGTATGGCAGAGAGGTTAAGGGCTTTCAGAGACAGGGATACTTACACAGTGTTACAGTGGGGTTTGTGAGAAACATGATAGGGATGAAAATATGTGGCTTGTTCTGCTTTTGAGTGTTACAGGCTGTAAATTAACATTTAGAGTCTTTCTGTTGGGAGAAGAAAGGGAAAATAAGTCTATATTATCTTCTGCCAGCCCTGTCAAATGGCTCTTCTGCGCTCACAGCGGTATTTAGCAATTTCAACTGACAATATTTAAAAAATATGCTCCGTGTAGAAAAACTGTTTAAAAATAACTGAACTGTTCATTGTGGAATCTTTAATAGACAAGCATGTTAAATGACTGATCCTTTACCTAGATTATATTTAGAGATACCTCACCCATAATTTTTCTGGTTTTGAAACTTCAAGGAGATGATTCTGGAATTTTTACTAAAAATTACTATAGAAACCTTCTTCAAAATATTTCACTAACCACTAATTTATGAATATGGTATTTGCAAGGCACACAAATGGAATAATTTTGTTGTTAAATAAACACAAACAAAGATGGAGTGACCGAATTGTGAATACACTCAAAACTCCTTGTGAAAAGGATTTTTAGCAACTTCCAGACACAACCTTTTTCACATTGCAAAGCAAGAGGCCAAAATGGATTATAAGGCACTAAAGCCCTTCAGAAGAATTGATGCAAACAAATACTTTATTTCTGAAGTATGTAGGCATAGCAAAGACTTCTGAACTTTAACTTCAGGGAAACAAATAGTCATGGAGAAAGTTGGAATAACTCTCAGACCTTATGGTGTAACTATGGCACGTTTTTTCTTTCCCTACCATGACTGCCCTTCCTGAAGTTCTCACAATGCAAAGACCCTATACCCAACTTTTGGAAAGCAATATAATGCTGAGGGACAGGGCACAGGAAAGCGGACAGGATGTGCAGCACATCACTGGCCTCTCTGTCCTTCCTCCTGCACCTTTCCCCTTGCTTATCTTCATCCTTTCTTGCCCCTCTTGTCAGAAGATGTCTGAAAAAATAAAAAAAGAAAAAAAGAAAAAAGAAACCCCCTGTCACCCCCAACACCCCCCTCCTTGAGCTCTTGCTGTTTAAACAGGTGAGATCTTCACTGAGCTACTTACAGGAAAGAACACATGATAGAAGAGATTTATTGTCATGCCTGAGCCTGTGCTGTCTAGGCAGAATGCTGTAGTCACTGCCATCACAAAAGTGAAACTCTTCTGCAGTTTGAGTTTTCTCTTGTTCCAGCTAGGCAATTGTCTGCTTTGATTATTACACGAGCTGGTCAGGCAAAAACTTTTCTGCCTTGGCACAATGTTACAATTGCAAAAGCAACTTGTAAGGTGATTTCCCCAGGCTGTTAGTTTTCAGTCATCACGGTTTGCAGACAGATGGAAATGTAGGAAGACATATTACCAACAAATTATTCCAGTGAGACCATTTTGGTTGGTCACTTTTGTACATCATTCTATGATGAGCTGACCTTGAGAAATCTTCCAGAATTCCTTTTGCTTTCAGTGGAAAGTGGACCTCACTACCTTATGTTAAAGACATTTTCAATGCTACTGACACAGTGGTACTTGAGCAAACAGTATTCTAGTGGATAGAAGATGAAATGGGATTATATTGACATTTATTAGTATCTCACTCACCACTAACACTCAGGTGGTCTTTTAACACCATTGAGACAAGACTATGAAGCTAGAAATAGCCAATAGGCCAATTTTTATTAGGTGGTTAAGGGACTAATGTACAACATAGGATACTAATGTAGATTTTAGCAAGTCATTCATTAAAAAATGGCCCCTGCACACAGACATATCTTTAAAAAATTATTTTTCAACACAATTTCTTATTTTTTTGGCATGGAATCATTTTGCAACAAGATCATTCATATAGATATAAGAAGTTATTCAACTCCATCCAGATGAAGTTTTTGGCAAGCAAGTCCCTTCCAGAAATGAAAGCATAGTTATTTACTTATGTAATGCTAACTTTAAAGATGTCTACACTTGCCTTGTGGTTACCATGTTCTTTTTACTTTTATTACCAGACTGGTATTTGAAGATACCTACATACTTACCTCCTCATTTTTAAGATAACCACTTAACACAGACACACCCCAGGCAGTTAGAAACTAAGAAAATGGCCAATTTGTCTGAAATGTCCATGGCTTAAATCTTACAAACACCATAAAATGACACATACAAAAGATATTTTCTTTGCATGTAGTAGAGACTGTATCACATAAATATAAAGTTAATGATATTAAAATATGTGATTAAGTCACCTTATTTGTTCCTCATTAACTTCTTTCCTACATTTGTTCCCCATTAGCCTCATGAGGTTTATCAGTCAAGATGATTGAATATGACAGATTTCATCTGCAGCTCATGTGACAAGACACCTGAACGAACACAAAAGGGTTTTTCGTTTTTAGAAACTCATCTTAGAAAACTGCTAAAGATGTGAGGCTCCACTAGCTTCTTAGAACCTGCAAGAATCAAGTAACAGGTAGTGACATAAATTTGCTCTAAAGGCCCTGACCAGCAATCCCTTGGGATGTTCTCCCCTCCCCCCAAAGGCTCCAAAGGATCTAAGTTTAGGTCTGGGAAGCCACACTTACCCACTGAGCTGTCCTGCCCTGTGGATGGACATTGTTGTATTGTTGTCTCTAGTCCTATGTCGGGCCTCATCTCCTACGCTGGACCTGCTTCACTGCCATGCCTTGTCTGGGACTGCTGGCAGCTCCTACACTGAAGTACCCAGACCCTGGTGTGTTCAGGTTCAGCCAGACTGTCCTCTGGTCAAGGGAGGGTGCTCTTGCCTGTGTTGGGGGCATCCTCAGCACTGGTTTCATTCCTCAGTTGTTGAGGAACAACTCTGCTGTTGCTGCTTGGTGACTCTGACTATATATAATGGAACCACAGGGATAGGAAAAAGGGGTTTTCTCTCTGTCATCTCTAAAACTACTCTGCCTTGTGAAGGGAGAAAGGGGAAAAAAGGGTAGCATAAAGAGCATGTCAAACAATGCTTCAAGCAAGCAAAATTTGTATGTGCCAGAGCAGTTATTAGCTGTGTTATTAGCTCAACAACACACCAACCTAATGTAATACTGCATCACTTTGATTGAAAATCACATTGAACAGGATCTATGTAGAAGATGCTTGAGGAATGAGTCTCTTGCACCACAAAATTACTGTGGTTTCAGGATTCAGCAGTGCTGAAATATGTGCAGAGAAGTACAACTACCTGTAACTCTTAACTACTTTAAATTTTTTTCTCCCTCTCCTGTTGCAAGTTGTTTCTTGGGCTTTCAAGAAAGTAATTTTCCCTCTTCATTTCCATACCACAGAAAAGGAACATGTGAGAAGAAAGCTAAGAAAATGAGTGAAAGTTTTTGCTACTGAATTTAAAGAACTCAGTATTTAGCACATAGCCCAGTTGTACCAGATGGTAAAACATTTCTGAAAATGTTTTTCCATGCAGAATACCTAAGTTCTTAAAACATAGAAACAGTATCAGAAATGGTAGTACAAGTACAGGGAAGTACTTGTAGCAAGAAGAGGTGACAGGAATGAACTGTTACACGAGCTAACATTGATAATACTATTGTCATGGTCATCAGATAAAATTTCAAATTCAATCGAAGCACAAAACAATGAAAACACAAATAAGGGGCAGATGTTCTCTGGCATAGTGTTTAACTGTGTTGCAAACATAAGAGTTCAGAAAGCACAGGCAAGTTGAAAACGATCTTATGTGTGCCTGAAGGCAAAGAAAGAAAACACCCTGTTCTAATTCTTTGAAAGATGAGTACAGCAGCCCTTTCACCTAGAAATTCAGCATGATTATGAAAACACTGAATACTTCCAACTGGTACCTACTGAAAACACCCTCATCTGAAAGATGCTTATTTAAAAAATTTTCTTTTAAATTAAAATTTGTCTCCCTAGCACATTCCCACAAAGCAGAAGCAAACAATTGTTATGGTAGGCATCTAGCTCATATATGATTTCTTCGAGACAGTTACATATCGTTGAAGTTTTCTGCATGATTTTTATGTCTCATCTGCTCCATGTTGTTTTGACACAGGCCAACATGCCAGAAAATTTCCCTGACAATCACTGGAAGATTTCTTCTAGACTCTTATCCTATTCCAAGCCAGCTAAGATTGTATAAAAGCATGCTTTTGTTATTTGATGTGAAAAGAAAAATGAATCGGGATACTATGCTCTGCAGTGGTAATTGAGAACAATTTTAAGAATAACAAAAAAGTTAAGATGTAGAATTTTCAAAATATGTTGAAGTATTTTCAAGTCACCCATAACATAAGTCAAGTTCAACTAGTGATGAACAAAGTATCTATTTAAAGAACGTGAAAATGTTGGCACTTCATACTGAGGACACTATTTCCTTCTCTATTTTAGTTCATGTCCTGTCTGGAGTTTCCCAGGCTTTCAAATCTTCTTGTTTACCTTACACCTGATATGGCACCAGAATATCCTTTATAAAGGATTTATACTTATATTCTACTTTTCATCTGGCTCTTATTTCATCTTTCTCTATGAATGATGCCCTATTGTTCAGAGCCATGTAAAGCATGCATCCCTTTGCTGGGTTTTATACCTGATAAGCAAGGCAGAAGCTGTGGAATGAGTAAAATCAAAACCACTGGTTTGAAACAATCAGACTACAATGTGAAATTCTTCAATGTAATTATTTCATCTCAAATGTATACTGGTAGCTTGCTCAGTTCATATCACTTCTGAATGACAGAGGGATTGAATCAACTCTATCTTTTCAGGACCAAAAAACTCACTGTTGTGAACCCATTCCATCAGCAGCCTGCTAAGTTTTTCTAGGAGTGAGAAAATTTGAATACTTCAGTTGCTTGTTTGGAAACTTTTACTGGGGTGCCAGTGCATATGGCTCCTTGTATGTCCTGAATTTTCATGAATTCAGGCAAAACGACAAATTTACCTGTAGAGCCTATTCAGAGCTAAATAAAATTAAAAAATAAAGAATGGTTTTTTTTTTTCATGATTTATTATATTAATAGTAAAGCTTTCTGATCTCTACCAGAGATGATATTTCTCTACATCTTTGAAAGGTTGCCACAAATGTGTAATATCGATGTGTTGTAGTGAATGACTTGAGACCAGGCACTTTATGTAATGTAAGTATTGCAATGAACTCACACAACTACAGAATAAACAAGCATTCCAAAATATCAGAAAAAATAATTTTGTTTTCCTGTGGATTTGAATCCTAAATGCTTTCCTATGATGAAGAACTTCCTTAATGTCTGGTTTGTCCCATGACAACAACTTCAGATTTTACCTCCTCAGATCTCTGTAATAAACGTAGTATGACTACAACATTCATTCCATTAATTCCCCCAATTCCCATGTGATTATTAGTCAAGACTTAGTTTTGTGTGGTTGTTTCAGCATTATGACTTGCTTACTAGCCACTCAGACATCAAACTTTGATTTGCTTATTACTTGTTTAATTTTAGATTTAAGGTCTTAGATTTTGCTAGGCACATGTTTCACAGCTAACCTGTGGAAATTAATAGACACAATTACTTGGATATCATTGTTTTTCTTTAATGGGAATGGAATTCAAGAGTGAGATATGAAGATCTGGAAATTGCATTTTCAAGGAATTTTTATTTTTATTTAATCTTCTGTATTATATTTTAAAACAGGACATACATTTTAAAATAATATATATCTTTTTAGTTATATTTATTTTGAAATCTAAAAAAAAGGAAGAATTCAATAGTGGTGGACATTCTTTAAGACAATATTCAGGATATGATGCTATTTTCTTCCTCTTCCACATTATAACATTCTGACACTGAAAAGACAGGAATGTATCCTTAAGCCATAGACTTTTTTCTTGTAGGATTTCTATTTAATATCTTTCTGTTGTAAATATCAAAACTTCTGTCTTAGATGAAAAAAGTCAATACTTTAAAATTACTTTAAAAAGAATTAGAAAAGAGCTGACACTTCAGAATTTATGCTATTATTTCCCTTGAGGGGACCCAAAAACTCCATACATCAAAAAAATCTTATTTACAAGAGCTTCCCCCTCCCCCCCTCAAATTCATACTTCTGTCACTAAAATAGCCCAAACAAATTCTCATAGGCATATTAGCCAGGTTCAGAGTTAGTAAAATGTATGTAGAGCATCATACTGTGTTATCTGGATAGTAAAAGGCACATTGTGTCAAAATGGTAAATCAAAACTACAGATTTTTTTACACTACAGAAGCATTTCTGTAATCAGTGTGTATTTTCCTGCAACACTGAGATTTTGGTACAAGAAAACGCTTCATCCAACCACATTAAGAATAAAAACTTCTCACATATGTGTTCCACAAGTAGAAAATTAAACTCCTTTATATTTCTCTAATGGGTCATAGCATACTCTCAGGCATTAAAATGTTTTCTGTTGAAGCAAAGCTGAGAATAATTACAATGTACTAAATAATTCAGGGCTCAGTGGTTTGTCTGTGGTACGAGTCTATGTGTCCTACATAATGTCAAAAGTAAAGTAGATTCCAGCTCATGACATTTAACAAGAACCTAATGAACAGGAAACTTCTTGCTATGCTTTTGGGGTTTTATTTACTTCAAAACAAATATCACTACATTTAAAATACAAGAACTTTCTAAAGGTTTTTTTGAGTTAACCTTTGGAATAGTTTCAATTAGGGTTTCTTCACAATATGCATGTACCACTTGCAAGTACGTGCTATTTTAATAATGTTATTTTCATAATAAGATACAATTTTTTCTCAGACAACTATTTTTTCCAACAACTTATTCAAAGCATATGGCAACTCATGTTCTCTTAACTGTTCATATGTTACAGACAACAACCCATGCATGTGGATAATTGCATATTCACTGCTGATATTAATTAGTTAACAAGAAAAAAATATTAATTTGAACCATTTAAATTCTATGCTGTTTACTTAAAAAAAAATAACAAATGTGCATGTATTTTCATTGGATTAAGAAACAAACCATAGAGAGAAAAAATATTGGATGTGAATTTAACTAATTCCTAACCCATCTCCTAATTTTAGATGCTAGACCAGCTACCATTTGACTTAGCATAGAATAGAAGCTGCAGATCCTCGTGTCTTAATCTGTAGTTGATTGTGTAACCATCAAACCAAGGGACAAAGAGGGCCTTAAGGTGTAAGGTTAGGCACATGGCTCGACGAAAAAAATGCAGTTTGAGGACATTGTAAGAGATTTATCTAATATCCCAAAGGAATTCTGGCACAGGCCGGGTTTGAATCCAATTCCAACATGGCTTCACCTGAGTTATGTGACTATTCCATTGCCTATTGATATTTCTTGGCTTGTCTTATGCATTTTTATGACAGACCATTAAATGCATTAGAGAATTTTCCTGTCTCCCTTCAGGAGGATATAAGGATTAAGTTATTTCTCATATTTACAACAAATTTGGACACTAAGTAGAGAGGATCGATATAATTTCTATGTAGAATTAACAGGAAAATGGACAATTCAGACACCACAAACCTACAATTTTGCTTTAAAACTGCATATTTCAGAGTACCAGAGCCTTTATGTTAAGGTCTTGCTCATAATTTCAGTTCTTGGAGATTAGCAGCACTGATAACATCTAGGCTATGAAATTCTTCCTCTCTGTTCTCATGACATGTGGTGACACACTAATCTTTAGTCGCTTTAGTAAATGCAATGTTGCCTGGCTTATTTTTAGCTCACAGCACAGTATATTTAAAGTACAGCTCTCTCATCCATAGTCTGTTTTGTATTTATCTTTTGTGCTTTGTCAATTACCTATTGCTTTTCCTCTCACTGTCATCCATACGCCCAGAGCTTTTAATTGACCTGACCTGCGGAGCCTTCTGCTTTCTTTCTGGCTTCTTAAAAGCAATCTTTGCAAACAAGAGGATCTGTCAGCCTCTATCTTCCTTCAAATCAACACATAAGTATGCATCTTCCTTAGTAGTCATGGCCTTTCCCTTTATACATTATTTAGGCACGTTTCTGTAGCAGTGAGCAACAGCCAAACTCCAATCAGTCAAATAACTACAGTAAGTTTTGTATGTTGAGCACAGGTTAATGCAGCACTTAATTTACTTATTAGTTACTTCTAAGAAATTTAAAATACTATCCCTTTAAGTTATCTCCACCTAAGAAAACTAAGGTAGAACTTTGTATTCTCACAGAATGTCTTTCTGGAAGAAGTGATTCTCCCCAGCTAGAAACCTAAATATTTCTTTATTCAGGTCAATGTACACCTAGCTAGGACAGAACATACATATCCACTTCACTTTCCAAGTAAGAAAAACTATAGCATCAATAAAAACCTGTCAGCCTACTGACAGTATCGCCTGGGAAGAGGCATGAAATCCACTCATAATCTTGTTTTGCACTGTTTAATTTGCTTGAATTTGTTTTCAATGCATGTCCAGTCAGCGTTTGTATAACACACCTGTGTTTGTAAATCCTTAATCCAATCAGGCTTCGGTCTTAGTGGCGAACCAGAAAAAAGCAGTACTAGAGAGAGCTGGGGACACAACCAGACTCTTCGAGCTCTCCCCCGCTCCCTCGGGGCCGAGCCTGCGGGCGGGGCCGAGCTCCGGGACCGGCGGGAGCCACCTGCCCCCGGCGCCGCCCGCCGCCCGCCNCAACCGGCTCGGGTGCGGCCGCCGCCGCCTCGCCGGCAGCAGCAGCTCGGCGCTGTCCGTGAGTCCCGGGGCCCAGGGGGGAAAAGGCGTCCGGCCTCAGCCGCCCCGCTCCCGCCGGGCCGTCCCGCAGGTGCGGCGAGGCTGAGGCGGGCGGGGGCTCCGGCCGTGCCGTGCCGGGGCTGAAGCGGGCGCCGTCGGAGCTCCCCGTGTCCCTTCCTCCTGAGCGGTGCTGGCCCGGGCGTGCCGCTGTGGAGGAGGAGAGGCCGGGAAGAGCCCTCAGCCCGTGCCAGCCTTGCCTCCGCGCCCTGCCCAGCCGTGTGCCCGGCGGCCCGGCTGCGGGGAGATGCGTGCCTGGGATGACCTTTACCCGCTCCCAGTGCCGCCCTCCTGGGTACCGGGGGCTGCCGTCGGGATTCTTTCCTTGCACTTCTTCCAGAAACTCCTCTTCCCCTACTTCTGGGCCGACCTGAGATACCTGCTCAAAGTGTTGACCTATGGGCTGAGAATGGAGATGTTCCGGCTGCGAGGGAGGGTTGTCACCGTCCTGGACAAGTTTGTGAAGCTGGCGGAGAAGCAGCCCCACAAACCGTTCCTCATCTACGAAGGGACTGTTCACACATACAGGGATGTGGACCGGAGGAGTAACAGGATAGCACAGGTGTTCCTGAAGCACGAGCCTCTGAAGAAGGGAGACACGGTGGCCTTGCTGATGGGGAATGAGCCAGACTTCATCCACGTGTGGTTCGGACTGGCCAAGTTGGGCTGTGTGGTGGCGTTCCTCAACTTCAATGTCCGCTTCAGATCTCTCCTGCACTGTGTCAGTAGCTGTGAGCCCAAGATACTGGTTGTGGGAGCAGGTAGGGTATACTCCTCATTCCTACATCCTAAGTTTTAATGTCACATCTCCCACATATCTGGCCCTCCAGATCATTTAATGGAAACCTGATTGACAGATGTTCACAGAATGAAAGAAACACAGAGCTGGAGGGAGCTTCAAGATGTTATGAAGCTTCAGCCTCTCAGGCAGAATCAATAATATCCATACTTTGTGAACAGCCATTTAACCATTCCTTAAAAATTGTATATTGCAGGAGAGCTGTCAACATCTAAGTACAGCCTGTTCCAAGTGTTTAATTGCTTCAGCAGAAGATTAAAGTGTCTCTAAATGCATTAAAACTACCTATTAAAAATAATTTTCCGTTATTTCTCAAATAGTCAAATTTAATCTTATTTAAGTCATGTACTTTATTCTCTTGTGCTGTCCCCCCATCTTTCTACTGGTCAAACTCACAGCAAAACTGGAAGGTCTAAGCTTGGGCTGTACAGCCTCTGCTGTTCAACTGTTTGCAGAGGTACTACAATTTTCCAAGAATAAAGTTTCAGCAGTAGAGTACATAGGAAGTTGATTCATAATAGCAAACTTACTGTTGGTGTTGGATTGTAGCAAGAAATTACTGTGTTTGAATAGTAGGCAGGGATGGTAGTGTGTGTGGTGCAACTTTCTGGAGTATTACATTTTTATTAAATTCTTCAAAGTAATTGAAAATCTTCTTGGAGGCATCCTGGGCATTGTATGTTCAAATTTGGCTTAATTAGATAGATGTATAAACTGAAGACAGATCCAAAAAACGAAGTTGCTGTAGCATTTATGATCAAATGAAAGTGAACCTGCAAGGCTCAAAGACTACACAGAAGCTTGATACTTGATTGGAAGAAAATATATCAAAATATTGCATATTAATGTTGTCCCACTTCTCTAAAAGTATTGTTTCAAATCTCCTTTGCCTTTTTTCTGTTACACACCTTCTTGCTACACTCCTGTTACACAAGTTGTGGGGTTTTACACCCACAATCCCTAAACGATAGAATTTTCTTCCATCTGTTCTCTGCTGCTAAAGTTGTATTTTCAAAAATGCATTTAAGATTTCTCCCTTGCACATTTTTAAATTGTCTTGTCATTCTGATTCTATATGGTTTGCTGATTTAAGATATTCGATAATTAAAACAAGCCAATGAAATAAAAGCCAATTTAAATACAATCCAAATACATGATAACTGACAGCTTTTCATTCTGCCTTCTTACTTAATTTTAAAAATAATCTTGTTTAGCTCCTTCCTATGAATATGTGCTTTTGAGTGTATGATTTTGGAAGGGAATTAATGTTCAGGAACTGCTTATTGACTGTGGTGAGAGAGAAACTTCAGATCAAAGCTTGTAACTAATGGATGAAAAAAGCATTTGCAGACCAGGGCCAGGAACTGTGTTTCTCCACTCTTAATTTGCTACCAGCAGCTAATAGTAAGAGCAACTGTGTTGAACTAGGTTTTTCTGGGAGTCTGCTTCTGCTCACAGGGGAAGAACTGTGTGCAGACAGCTGGTACAACAGAAATACCAACAAATTAGTCTTTCAGCTGCTATTTTACATTTTCGATTTTATTAATGGCTTTTAATCTCTGCTGTCTGTCAATCCCATGGGCTTTCTCAGCATTTTTCTTCAAGATTTAGAGGCTCTTATTTACTTTTATCTGTGAAAGAATTTAAAGCTGCTAGGTCATCAGCTGTTGACCATATCATACAGGAGCCTCTCCAAAGGAGTCCAGATTTAGCAACTGAAAGTTTGTACACAGACCAGTGACTATGAGGCCTAAGCCATACTATTCTTGAAAGAAACATATTGTACCTAATTATTCTAGATAATAATTTCCCCCTAGTGTTTATAAAAATTGCAGAACAATGTTTAACACTGGAGTTACACAGTCAGTTACATAGTTCTTAGATGTCTATCAAACATCTTTTCATCCAGTGTTAGTGTGAGTATCAAGGGATTCTTCCTCATCAGTAGACATGAGTTGTTCATTTTCCTCTTGTGGCACCATTTTCACAGGAGTGTGGATAGTTTGAACATGGTAATTTTTTTTAAAAAAAGTATTTACAATAAGCCAAATCAACTTGTGGTCTGATATTTACCACTGCAATAGACAGACATCCTGTTCGGCAATTTAGACTGTTTTTTTAAATCAGAGAATAGTAAGTAATGACAGTATTTCTGGATAGTGAAATTGTTTCAAAAAATACGTAAATTTTTCACCATCCACAAAGAAAAGCAGAATAATTTAGCAATTCTATTTCTTGCAACATTTACAAACTATATCTTCAGTGTTGTGGACAACCTTTGGTTTTATTCATAGACTGCAGCACAGCAGAAGTTATCCCCTTAACGATTTGACTGCCTGCACTCAGCAAGACCAAATTTGCTCTTGAAATGCTTGTCTGTAACACTAGAACAGGAAACTGTATACAGGTTACCTGTTATATCTTACTGTATGTCCAGTTAATATTAAGGTTTCATTTATGCTCAAGGGCACTTTCCACCTTCAACTACTATCCAAAACAATTCCCACCAATGACTGTTTATAGCTAAATCTTCCCTGCTCAGAATGGTGATGTAGCCTCCCTTTGCGTGAGATGATTGCATCTTGAAGCCTGTTTGTACCTCATTTTCAAAAAAGCTTTTATTTTTTACAAATGTGATACTTCCATACAATTAGGCTTGACACTATTTATGGCTGCATTTTCTTCCATACCTTGTTGCAGTTTTCATAGTGACTCTTCTAAGATCACTCTCATGTGCCATTTTTATTCCTCACTTTTGTTGTGTGTCTGCATATATTTCAGGCATGGTGTGGTTTGGTAACCTCATCCAGTTAGTATTGTCTTGTCTTTGCTTTCTTGGAATCAGACTTCAGATCTCACAACTCTCTTATACTTGGATTGCTTTTTCTAACTTTAGTTCAGAGTGTTTCAGTAGCATGTAAGTTTTGTGGGTTTGATTTTGCCTTGATATATTCTATGAACTCAGCAACTGAATGTTTTATTCTTAAACTCCAGATATGTTATAAAAAACTTCAAGGTTTCTTCCTCTTGTTGGTTTCTTATATTAAGTGGCTATCTCTAAAAGTCTGATTTTTTTTTTTCTATGACACTGATGCTCTTTTAATTAATTTAGTGCAATCAAGTAAATTTTTTCTGTCTTCTCATTCAGGGTCTTGTTAAAAGGCAAATACAGACTTTATTATTTTCCATATTTAGTCCTTCTTTTCCTTTCCAGTATTTCCATTTGCCTTTTTGTCATAGAGTTTTTTTACTTTAACAACTCTCATTTGTCTGCTATGTTCCCAGAGTATTTAGCTCTTGTTTTAATTTGTTACTTAACCTTCTCACACTTCCATTTCCAGAAACATTTTCTCCCACCACTCCCATTTTGGGAATGTTTCTTGAAAGAGATTCAAAAGCTAGTGTTTCAAACTGCATTTTAAATAAAACAGTAGTTAACTAACTTGTAAGTCAATGTTGTAAAAGGAAAAGAAAGAAACTGTATACTCTTCTCTTTCAAAAGGTGTTCATTCTCACTGATTTTGTTACCAGACTATGCCACTGTTAGTTGTTTAAAAGCTATTGGTTAAACAGAGGAGGTAAGGCACTGCTTAAAAGAAAGATGCCTTTTAAGGCATTGTGTCTTTTTTGGGGAATGTTTCTATTGATCAAAGTCTTGCTTTAAGAAGGGATTACATTGCATCTGTTGTATCATTATATCTACAGCAGTGTAACAGCAATACTGCTAAACAGCACACACAGTTTAGTGACCCACTAGAAATGCACAAATGGAATTTATTGGCCAGGTCATCTCTAGTGTGTTCCTACTGGGAAGCGTTCAGCCCAGAGTCAGACATCCCAGATTGCCATCATGACTTCTGATGCAAGGATTCAGCTGTTAAAGGATTGCTTTCTAAACTCCATGAGGTTGATTTACAGTCCTGGTAACAAAGGCTATTAAAGGAGTGTACATGCTGCATGGACACGTGTGGGCAGCCTGCTCTACGTGGCTCTGCTTGAGCAGGGAGATCGGACCGAGGTGACCTCTGGAGGCCTCTTCTATTCACAGCATTCTATTGTGATTTTGCAGTTCTGTGCAGAGGTTCCTCTCCCAGCTGTATTGCATTTTTCTGGCCAGGATTCTTTACTCTTGAGGCACTAGCTAGGCAGAAACATGTCTTCATACCGGTGAAAGAGAGTAAACAAAGTATTTTTTGGTATTTGGAAATTAAAGTCATTTGATGGTACATAAAAGTAGAAGTCTCATTTGTCATGTTAGTCACTGAATGAAAAAAAGAATGGGTCCTATCAAAACAACCTCTTCTTATTCATTTAGAATAAAAAGCTGTATAGACCTAAACATTTAATACAGGGGAACCATAGAAAATCTGTGGAAGACACCTGCTCTGTTAGACACTATCTCTCTTTGATCTCTTGCTCTTACTCTAGTCTGTGTCTTGTCCCAGATGGTCTTTGGGTGGAAAAAAGAGCTGACTGTGATTTCCAAAGTGGTCTATATTTTATTACCTTTACTGCCTTCAGTGGCGCTTCAAGATACCAGCACTGGTCCTGAGCCACAGCTGACTTTTCTACTATTGTTACTTTGTGAGAAGCAATACTGAGTCACTTGGGGGGATCAAGTACAAGTAACATTTATTTTCTGAGGCCAGACAGCGTGGGGAAGAGTTCCTTCCTGAGCATATCAGCCAGGGTACACATCAAAGTTATGTAAGAACCATTTAATGGAGTTTTCTTTCTGAGTAACTTTCTGTTCTGTACAAACTGATCTCATAATCTAATGTATTCCTTTCATCAGCGTGGGACTGTGTCCTTGCCAACAGCCTGCATGATCTTTCTGCTAGAAAATAACATAAAAAACCTTTGTGCAACTAGAAGCCTAGGACAGTGGTTCTAAACATTTTCCTTGCTTTCTCAGAAGATGTAACTGAATTATGTATTTGTGTGAATATAAAGTTACAGTTTCACAAACTTTTGTTGAGTAATACTTTAAAATAAGAGGAGAAGAAAAGCAAACAAAAGTGAAAAATGTATCCAATCAGATCGATTCCAGATATTTTTTCCCAGTAGGAGCCAAATTAGCAAATGGCAAACATTTGTATACAAGGAATGTAAATAACATGGATGGAACTTGCCAAATTTTGTATGAGGAGACATTTCTCCCAAAACACGTACCCCAAAATCTGAAACTACTTTCATAGAGTAAAAAGTAAATAAGTACTTGAGTGAAACTCCAAGTTTAAATAGCCAAGTTGCTTTACTGTAACTGCTTTTCTGTATGAAGTGCATATACAAGATAACTCTAGAAATATACAAATTATAGCTCTTCCAAGAAGGCTGTGTCCTCCTGACAGGTGGAAAAGATGATATGTAAAGACTAGACTGCTCTACACAATGTCTGGCACAGAAGTTTTCTGTTTGGGGAAAAAAATGTTAGTTGACCATCATTAGAATTATTATGTTAGTACATCTGAGAGTCATCTACAAACACCCCATCTCATGTGTGTTCCAGAAGTAACTTCCAGTTTCTGGCGCTTTGAATAGAGCTGTTATAACTTTACTTTTTTTCTTCTGGAAATCATGTATTGTTTCTGCTGTTCTCTGCTATCTACTGAGAAGTTTCCTTCATGATAACTTTTAATTACAAGCTGTTCACGTATTGTGCCAAGGACTAGATTCCTGAGCACAGAAGAAAAACTATGCTGTGTAATCATTTAATTGTTCAGTAGTGGTAAAAATCTCCAAAACTATTGGTTTTAAGAGTGAGAGTTCAGAGAAAAAATAAAGAGTGGGTATGTTTAATATGATGATTAATCTTAACTAATTTGGGTAGATATGTTTCACTATACTGTGTCCTCGTGTCATTCTTGAATCTTAAATGAGTGTCAGCAGGGTTGAAGTTAATAGTTGCCATCTTTCTTCCTTTGATGCATGAAAAAGGGGAAAAAAGAGAAAGAAGAGGGAACTCCTTTTTGACAGATTTGCATTGTAGATGGAGCCAGTGCTGTAATAAAGAATGTCAGAGAATGCAATATTCTATTACTACTTTTGAAAATAGGAATAGAACTCCAGCTACTTCCAACACCTCTGTCTCTTTTCCTAGGTTGTCAGTCTAACTTGCACCTACACAAGCTATCCTTAGTATATTTGAGAGACAAAAATCAGTATAAGAAGTATATATGTACATAGTTATTCCATCACACTTGGTTTATTATTACGTGTTAGAAATAGTACAGTTGTATCTTTCTATTTATTGCTCAAAAAATATATTATAATTCTATAATACAATAGCAGGACAGAATTGATATGCCAATGAACCTTGACGTTCATGGCATCAGGTTTTCTGCAGTTTGTACTAGTTTTCTTGATGTTATTTTTTATTCAAATATTTTTACTCTGTTGCTGTTTATAATGAGACTGTACTCCAGGGATTCAAACAGGATACTGTCCATCCTTAAGATTTTTAAAATTATTTGGGTGATTCCTTCCTGAAATCATTCTGCAGTACTAGGAAGTTAGAACACAAAATTTTTAATGCTATACTACATCAAATTTATTTGCTAGATGTACATAAAATATATAAAATTTGTACTCGATAGGCTTTAAGTTTGTAAAACATGTTTAGTTGATGATAGTAGGCTGTGTATCTGTAATAGCAATATGGATTTGTATGTTATTAATAAAAATAACTACATCAGTCTGTCATTAGGAAAGTAGCTTTCTGAAAGATTAAAACTCTTTAATTGTTTTGGCGTAAAATCTATGCATATGGTATCCATATTTAATATTTGTGAAGTGAGTTTGGAGTTGACATCAGGATTTCAAATGCTGGCTCTGGCAATGTCTCTTGAGGTTCTGGGTGAGTTATGTCACCTTTGTTTATTAATTTATAGAAACTGAGATAATAAAACTAATTTATACCCACAGGAATACTTGCAAGATTAATTAATTAAACTGAGATGTATCAAAGCACTTAAGTGTAAATGAGTTCTGTTAAAAGCAATGTTGTTCCTGTTCTTGATATGTTTCCTGGATTAGTACTTTAATGACTGTGCAGTCTTCTGAGAAAGTGACATTGTAAAAGTGCTTCAAAATATAAATACCAAATGGATTATTTGAAGATTGACCTCTATATATTTTCTTTTTTATTTACTCTGGGAACTTGTCTTATTGTTTCTTTCCTGATAAGAATTTCCATAATGAACCTTAGTTAAGCTGCTGTTTCTTTTTAAATTAGTCACTTCTCTACTTTTGAAAAAAGAATAGTTCTCAATGGGAGATTGCTGTTGAGGGCATCTGAGGAAACCTGTAATTACCAGTTATGTATATATCTGCCTTGCATGGATTTCTTCAAGATTTATTTGAAGAAACTTCATTCTGATCTTAACAATGACTAAGAGTTACCTAAAATAATTTGGGCAGTAGGAACCATGGCTCACAAGTTTGCTTTGAGAGCTAGTTGACCATTTCACTATGTGGGATCAGCAGTATTTTTAGCACATTATATCCTGTTTTCAGTGGATTTTCATTCTAGTTCATTGTTACTTTATTGAATCTATATCTGTGGAGGTGACTTGCATTTCTCTTTCCATTATAAAAAGTAAAACTTTGTGAGGAAAAATTTAGTCTAGTTTTGTGAGGACATAATGGAAGTAACATTATTTCATGTTATTTTTTAAGATTTGCTCGGGACATTGGAAGAAATTCTTCCTAAACTTCAAAAAGATGTTAGTGTTTGGGTAATGGCCAAGGACTCCACGTTTCCAAGGGTGCATACCCTTTTAGACAAAATAGAAACTGCATCTGAAGACCCTGTTCCAGTTAATCGATGCTCTGCCAACAACCTCAAGTCAGCTGTTTTATACATATTTACTTCAGGAACGACAGGTACAGATCTGCTAAAGAGTCTATGTTTTTATTTAGCTTTCTTCTATAAACTTGATTTTTCTAAAACTCTAATATCTCAATAGCATAATGTCATGTTTCTCATCTAGAAGCATTACTGTAGAAAAGCACCCATATTTCTTGTGTTTCTATCCAGTGGTTTATGTGTTTCTCTTCTTTATATTTTCCTGCCACATTGTACAAATACTATGAGAGGCTTTACCTCTTATTACTTCACAACAAAGGTGTTTATAAAACATTGCTTTTTTGGTCTGTTTACAGTCATAATAGATAGTATTTTGTGACCACACAATACTGCCTAGCTGAAATTATTAAGATTTTACCTTGAACTTTAAAAATAGTCTGGAAACATGCAAATAGACATTTGTTTTTCTTTCATTAAATCATGTTTTATGCAGGTCACTGTAGAGACAGAAAATAGGATTAAGTTACTAGCCTTTTAGTTTAGAAACAGATGTCTGAATTGTGCTCCAGCAGCTAAGAAGCTAAGACTTAAAAAAACCTGATTACTGACATGAAAGGCAGCATTATGTTTTTAAGATGAGTGGATTGGCATTCTCATTCAGTTGAACACAACAGTTTTATCCTCATGAAGATTGAAAATACATATGTGGTTTGAGGTTTTCTTCCTTCATACGAATAATGATTCAATTTATTTTCTTCAGGTTCTCAGGAAAAATTAGGAAATAGGAACATCAGTCTCCAATAAAAATGTTAGGAAGTTATAAATACTGTCAAGTGATGAAGTTTTATTTGTAAGACTACTTATAGAAATATGGTTAAGCTTACTTGTTAAGAGTTGAGAGTTAAAATTAGCTAAAATATATTACAGCATTATCCATGTGGGATGATTTTTTTCTTACAATTATAATCAAAATATCTGTGTGAAGTCTCAAGTTTCAGTGATATAGAATTTAAAATATTTTTGAAACTTCATATGTGTAATGTTAATTTACATTGAATTCCTATTATGTATTATGTAACTAAAAACTATAAGGTTTGCTTAGTCTAAAGAGTATGGAATAACTAATTCTGAGTAACTGAGCATTTTCATGTGTTTTACTATCCCAATGACTGATAATCTTAGTTAAAATAAAGGCGTATTTTGCAAAAGCTGTAGTAGTCTCTCTGTCTCTCTGTAAAGGCAGAAGTAAAATTCATGACTGTAGAAAACTTCTTGCTATAAGCAATTTATTGGCAACCTAGGCATACACTCGTTTCTCTTTAATGTAGAAAAGTGGAGTAGCTTTGAGGTATAGCTAGACTCTCCATAGATTACACTTCCAACTCTAGCTAAGTCTTCAAATGAACAACAGCCTTGCTAGAATAGGTGAGAAAGCTTTATGAACCAGTACATTTTTTTAAAGAATTGAACAGTTTTCGCTGTTCATCGTTAGCCTGACTCAGACTGAAATTTGTGTGTGTGTTTGAGAGCACATATATTATTCAAGATCACATCCCCTAATCAGATTTAATAGATACCAGAAGAAGCCCTTGCCTGTGAGTGTGCATGTTGCTGAAGAGAAATGCTGTGCTGAACTTGAAGAAATT
>VZTB01001042.1:1966-25049 GCA_013397245.1 Thryothorus ludovicianus
TTTAAGTGCATTAATTCAGTAACCAAAGTAAATGTAATTTACTATCTATCTGTGTAACCTTTCTATCTCAAAAGATTATGCCATAGGATCTGTGTAGAGACTTTCCTGATATCTCCCCATATGTCATTATGTTCATGCTTCTGTGCTGCCACACCAGTAGTCAAAGATGCCACATTTTTTTTCCATTTCTTTCTATTTGACACATCCCTGGCATTTATTTCTAGTTCTGTTTTTAAAACCCTTGAAATTAGATTGAAAATAGATTAACTAGATGTCTTTTTAAAGCTACTTTAGTATTCATTTCTCACTTGGTTGATACTATGTATTTGTTTTTACCCCTTCTGTACTGAAAATAGAAGAAATACAAATGTCACATTCTGACCTTGCGTCAAGACCTTGTGGTTTTTTTTCTCTTGCTACTTTAGAAATATTTCAGTTATCTCTTTAGGATTTTTGCTTCCATTAGGGATGCATTGACAGTAATATCCCTGCTTTGTAGCTTAGAAATATTCATAGTCTGTAGCCTGAACTGTCTGCTGTTAAACTGAGAGACTCTTGTAGGAGCTATATAGGTACTGATGTGGACTGCTTTGAGATATATATAGGCTCCAGCTTGTGCAAAATGCTAAAAGCAGAACTCTTACTAGTGCTTTAACCTCTTGCAAAACATTGCTTAGACAGTGATATAAGCCACACTGTTTTACTGTTCTTGCAGGAATACATTTTGACTTGGAAAACAATAGTGTGGTACAGAACATTCACTTTCTTGGTTTGTTGACTGTGTGCCTGCAGTTCACCTCCTGAGGTCTTAGACTGCTGACCTGTGGCCTGACAACTCAAATTTATTTGAAGCTTTTGTATCTCTCTCTCTCTCCCTTTGAGGCTGCTACACTCCTCAAAGATAAAACTGAGTGTTGTCCATGACGGGGTAAGATGTAAAACATACTTCAGGTTTTAGATCAGAGGTCAAACCTCAGTGGATCCCTTTGGCTGAAGCTGATTAACTGATCTCTACAATTAACACCTGCGAAACCCATCTGAAAGGCATTATTTAAGTATAATGTGCATTGTACATACAAAACTGGTTCAGAATTGGCTTTCTGTAGGAACAAAATATTGAGTTATAATTATTATATTTAATGGAGCAGAGTAAAATATTGTTCTATTTGATCTCTGTCCCCGAGTGGGCTTTCTTTTTTTCTTTCTTTCCAACAGTGTGACAGTTTCTTCTTTAGACTTTTAATTATGTCTCCAAGGACCTTCTACATTAGCAATGGTGGTGGCCGTTTACCATTCTACCCAGCTGGATTCTAGCCAGACTATCACAAGTTTTAAAAAGATGGTGGTTGTATATTTTTAAACTCCTGTAGAGTTTCAGGCTTTATTTGAATAATGTAACAGCTGAAATGGTCAAACCATTATTTTATCTGGCTACAGAAGAAGTTGAAATACTTATGATTGTGGTAACATGGTCTATTCAGGTCATGGATCTGAGCTGACTGTGGTAATTCAGACCAAGTTTTTCCCAACAAACCTGCTAGTGACTTTGTCTTTGTGAAGTGATCTGATCAGATCTCTCGTTTTCAACCTCTGCTATAGTATTTGAATACCCCTTAAAATCAGACACTTTGGATATCTCTTTTCCTTATCTTTAGGATTTTTATAAAGAATGCTGCCTTGACTACATTGAATCTTTCCGCCTTCCATTAATTCTCCCACTCTATTTTATTGCATCTCTAGATATCTTTCCATGCTGCATGCTGAGAAAAAAATAAAAGACATGTATCTTCCCTTTTCACTCGAAATAGCCTGTTTCCCTCTAAAGTCCAGACAGAAAAAGTCAGACATTCCTCAGACTGCCATACAGCATATTTGTAAGAAGATTATAGCAAAGGTGGTGGTAGTTGTGCAAAATTAAAAATATTAGAATTAAATATAGAATCTAATAAGATAGCCTTAAAACTTATGAACAACCCTATCATCTCACTATCAAAACATGTCCTTAACTTCCTGTGTTCCAAGTTCCTCTTACCTCTGTCACAATCAGAAATTCAATGCAGGGTAATTTTTAAGGAATTTCAGGCTGGTACAACCTTTTTGGGATTGTTATGAAAAAACATACTGTTGCACATGTAAAAACACATGGACTTAGTGAAGGTGCTTTCATTTGTAAGTTACATCTGGACTGCTAAGTCTTTTTTTCCAAAAAAAAAACCAAAAGGTTCAGTCTGGACAAACTGAAAACAAGGATAGTCCAACCCAAGACAAACAGTTACTATGCCCAGGTAGCTGTGGTGAAAGAGAAGACCCCCCTCTTCTGGCATGAACTGGAGTAGCTCACACCAGAAGATGATAAAATATGTTCAAAACCACATTCTGGTCACAAATAGGAATAAACCTAATATTAATATCTGCATTAAAAGTGTCTCTTCTGCCATCATGTCCTCTGAAGTATTCTCATTTCACACTTAGACAAACTTAGTCCTCCACACCAGCTCATTGCGTGTGTATCAAAAGTGTTCTGGCTTCTTCTTTGCCAGACATTGAACATTCAGTGTATCATGGGCAGATTCTTTTTGCATATTTGTTTTCTGGTTCAGGACAAAACATCTCAAGAGCTCTCTGTTCCAAGCACAGAGTGATCTGAGCACTGACGTTAAAAAAAAGCCCTGCAGTCTTGAGGACTGTAGAAGGAAAAGCCTTTTGACAAATTGTCTTTGTTCAGGCAATATTATTTGCTTCATTCTTCCCTGAAGGTGACCAACAATTCCAACTAGAGAGAAAAGACTATTGCTAAAGATGGTCAGAAATACATCTGTATACAGCATTTCAATTTTTCCTGTAAATGCAAGGTTTTCTCTATGATAAATGTGGCAGGAAGAATTCTGTCCCAATCACATTTCACAATAAGTAAATGTGTATTTATCATTATCTCCTTAGCTGCCAGAAGTAAACAAGCAGCATTTATAATTTTTTTTTCCTTTTGTTTATTTTTATATTTTTATTTTCTTTTTTACCAGCCTTTACAATTTATAAGTTAATGGTAGGTAGATGTAATTCTTCCCTGTTAGATCTTATATTCCATTCTTTGTAAATGTAAGATAGACTAGTTTTCTCTACATCCTAATGGTTAAGAAAAAAACAAAGCATTGAGGGACATTCCCTGGCTGAATGAGCAGCTGTTTTGCTTTAGTTTTAAAAACTGAAGTCAGAGATGGAGAGAAATGTAATGCTGTTTAGTGTAATTCATCTGCAAGGTAGAATATTCCCTGCCTGAAAAATGGGAAGAGTTTTAAAGACCAATGGTGTATAATTGTCTCATTTCTATGCAGTAATATACAAAATAATGTATTTCTTTCCAGTACACAGTTAAGGTATAAAACTCAGGCATCATTACTCAGGTAAGTACTGGAAATAGAATGGCAACCATTATGATAGATACTGAAGTGACATGGAATTTAATCTTAAGAAGAATAGAAAATCTCTTCATTTTCAGCAGTTCTCTTCTGTATATCAGAAAATTCAGATAATTTTAATATATTTTATACTTTTTAATTCCAGATTACTGTATCAAACCTAAATAATACGAAATTACTAGTTTCATTTTTCCGTTCTCAATGTTTTTAGTATTTTAATTTATATTACCCATATCTAAATATTAACTATTCTTTATTTGACTGTCCAATGTGAAATCTGAAAAAAGTACCGATTTCTCTAGATTTTTATCTAGATTCTTTAGATATTTTTTCTCTAAATTCTCTCTTCTTTAGATTTTTGTCATGATTTATCAGATTTTGCAGTACAGTTTTGCTTTTCAAATCTATTATTTAATTGGAGCAGTTTCTAAACACTACTACAAAAAGGGAATTTGCATTGGAGTTGCTATACTAATGGGTAGGGCGAGAACTCAGTTTTCTTCTGAATACTTCCTCACTTTACTAAATTTACCTGCTTTGTCCCAAAAAAACCTCTATTTTTGAAAGAAAGGTGAGATTTGTTCTTGAGAATAAATTGCTGGTATATAAAGCAATGTCTCTCTGAATTCTTCAATTACAAATGTTTAACAGTTACTGTTGAACTACAGTAAAATTAAGGCAGTCACAATTTAGGGGAGGTGAAGGTTTCTTGGGGTAGAACAATAAACCAGAATAGAAATCAGCTATGTATTTCCAATTATTTCAAAGCATGCTTAGTTAGCCTTCAGGAAGCCTATGAAGGACAGACATACAGTATAGAGTATAAAAAAGATGATAATACTGCATAATTTATGATTCTGTCATAAAACTGGAACTGTGAAGAAAAGAACCTTGATCAGCAAATGTCTTAAAACTAATTGTTAGAAAACAGCAGATCAGTAATTTATTGTATATACAGTTTGTCCATCTTCATCTTCTTGAGTGTTTTTATGAAGAACACATTGCATTTCTACCTGCAATACTTCATGAACTGTTTCTCAAACCTCCTTAAAGCCATTAGCAATGTGTATAATTTCTTTTTACTTGCATATCTAATATTAGGTCAGTCTTTCACTTCTCAATGTTATGACATGTTGGAAGGTTCTTGTAAGCAATTTTCAGCAGGTGGGTTACAGAAGAAGAGAGTAAGTGTTTTAGCTCCTATGAGGATAAGACTATGACTATTGTTCTCTTGCTAAACACTTTTTAAATGTTTGAAATCTATATTCCATTTTGCTGGTGACTTTACGTGATTTTAAAGGACTGGCATTGTGTTTTCCAAGAATTTCAATGGTTCTCCAGCACAAAAATGCTTCAAAAAATTAGGCCTTACTGTGTGATGCCTTTAGCTTACATTCTGTAAACATCCTGGAGAAAATAAGACTATATGTTACCTATATGTACTAGTATGTTGCATTAATAAGGATACAGACATTAACCTGTATGATGTTCAGTTTTACTAAAACATGAATTCATAATAGTGGAACAGCCTGAGGTTCTATCAAAATGATGACAATCTTCTTCTTAAGGACTTTGAATACTGTAGAATATTCTTACTCAAGACAATGAACTCACTGGTATTCACACAATTTGCCCCTGCAGGAAAGAAGGCAGTGTCCTCAGCTGCCTTAGGAGGAGTGTTGCCAGTTTGAGAGAGGTAATCCTTCCCATCTACTAAGCACTGGTGAGGTCACACCACAAGTGTTACGTCAGGTTCTGGGCTCCATGGGAAAAGACACCTATACAAATACGGGAGACAGTCCAGTGAAGCACTACTAAGATCACGATGGAACTAGAGCAACTCTCACACAAGGAAAGACAGAAAACTTGATCTGGCCATCTAGGAGAAGAAAAGCCTCAGAATCACAGAATCACAGGGTTGGTCAGGGTAGAAGGAACCAGAGTAGTTCAACATGCGTGCTCAAGAAGGATCTTATCAGAGTGCATTGCAGAGGATCATGTCCAGATTGTTCTTGAATATCTCCAATGAGGGAGACTCCACAACTGCTCTCAGTAGTGCGTTCCAACCCACCTGCATAGTAAAGAATATCTTCCTCACATTGAGGTGGAACTTCATGTGCATCAGTTTGTGCCCATTGCCTCTTGTCCTATTGCTTGGCACAGCTGAGCTGAGCCTGGATCCATCCACTGACACCCTTCCTTCAGATTTTTATAGACAAGCCTTTCCTTGTACTAGCGATCCTCCAGTCCCCTAATAATATTTCTTTCCCTCCTATGGACTTGCTCCAGCAACTCTGTGTCTCTGGTCCTGAGGAGCCCAGACCTGGACACAGCAATTCAGATGTGCCTCCCTAGGGCTGAGCAGAGGGCCAGGATAACCTCCCTTCACCTGCTGGCACTGCTCTTCCCAATGCACCCCAGGACACCATTGGCCTTCTTGGCCACCAGGACACACTGCTGGCTCATGGACAGCTTGCTGCCCACCAGGAACCCCGGGTCCTTCTCCTCAGAGCTGCTCCCCAGCAGATCAGCCCCAGCCTGTGCTGGTGGCTGGGGTTGTTCCTTCCCAGGGGCAGGACCCTGCTTTTGCCTTTGTTGAATTCCAGACAGTTCTTCTCTGCCCATCTCTCCACGCTGTCAAGGCCCTTCTGAAGGGCTGCACGGCCCCCTGGGCTATTGGCCACTGCTCCCAGCTCTGTGCCATCAGTGAATTGCTGAGCACCTGCCCCTGCACCTGAGTCACTGATGGAGAAGTTAAACAACACCAGGCCCACTACTGAATCTGGGGGGTCACCACTTGTGACAGGCCTCCAACCAGACCCTGTGCCACTGATAACAATCCTCTGGGATCTGCCATTCTGACAGTTCTCACTGTCCCCTCATCCAGGCCACACTTCCTGAGGTTGCCCTCATGGTTGCTGTGGGAGACAGTGTTGAAAGCCTTGCTGAAGTCCACGTGGAACAATATCCACTGCTCTCCCCTCATCCATCTATCCAGGCAGTGGTTTCACTGTGGAAAGCAATCAGATTGGCCACGCATGATGTCCCTTTGCTGAATCCATGCTGACCCCATCCTGATCTTCTTGTCATCCATGTGGGTAGAGATGGCCTCCAGAATGAGGTGCTCCATCACCTTTCCAGGGATTGAGGTGAGGTGGACAGGCTGATAGTCCCCTGTGCCTCCTTCTTGCTCTTTCTGAAGACTGGGGTGACATTTGCTTTTTTTCCAGTCCTCAGGCACCACTCCTGATTCTCCATTACATTTCAAAGATGACAATAAGTGGCCCAGCCATGGTGTTCACCAGTTCTTTCAGCATTCATGGGTGCATCCTATTAGGACCTATGGACTGGGTGATGTAAAGTTTGCCTATGGGTTCTCTGATCTAATAATCTTTGACCAAGGGAAGGTGTTCCTTCCAACATTTCTCTACCCTGATCTCCGGGTTCAGAGATTCTTGAGGGCTGGTCTTGTCTATTCTATGGTTTTTAGTCTAAATATGCCATGATTTTAGGTTGAATAAACTGATTAATTCTGTAGAATAGAAAATCTGAGATGAAACTTTCTTGTATTAAATTCTTTAACAAAGATATGAATAAGGATTCTCATGATAATCATGCTTATGAGTGCTGAAAATTTAGTGTCATTTAATGGCATGCAGAATTGGAAGAATGACAGTATCATCATATTAACACAGTCAATCAAAGAAAAACTCTCCTATTGTTAGGTCTACATACAGCTAAGCATATCATAGAGTTAATTTGACAGTACCTTGACAACTTTTTAAAGCTTACATACTGCAGAATGATATTTTCTATTACCTCAGATGAATTTTTTTTTTAATTTTATTTTTTAACAAAATTGACTTGGTTTTGTAAATAAGAACAAAAAAATTGCACTGGAAACTAAAGAAATTCTGATAATTCTTTTTTTGCATCAACACTGTGCATCAATGACTTAGTAAGCATTAGGAAACTGCCCTTTGCTTTGGAATTATCCTTTATCAACTTAGGGGGAAGCTCTTGAGGAGACTGAAGCAGGGCTCTGTCATGACTTAAAGAATTTATGAAGAAGGAATTGGATGCTGATGGAGAGCTGAACTGGAAAGAGGAAAGAAAGAACAGGTTAGAACAGTGACTGAGATTGGACAACTGGTCTCGAGGCCAAGCCTGGAGAAGGAGTCCTCCATTCTGCTTCTTCACCCTGTTTCCACTTCTGTGTTACAGGAAAGAGAGCTTGCATCAGCCATAGCCTACTTAACAGCACAACTCCCTGCCCATCTATGTAGTGAATGAATCAAAAAAACCAAGCAAAACAAAAGTCTTATCAGGTGAAACATGGGTTGTGTCATCAGCAATCTTTGGTTCATTAGGTGCAGAACTCATACCTAAAATGAGAATTAACGGGTTAAATTGTCCTGGAATTATTGTGTTATTCTGTAAAAGGAACAGCTTTTTACAAGCCTGTAATGTACTTTTTGTTGACAAGTTTCACAGTATTTACAGGGCATAGAAAAATGCAAATAGAAAGAGCAGAAAAATATCCAGTTCCTTTTTTGCCAAGACCCATCCTTTTGTTTTCATCTAATCCTACTGTTTCTGGCTTTTATTCATTCCTCTTTTATGCTTTCCTCTAAACATCCATCTACCTCTTCATCTGTAGACTTTTACCTCTGTTGCTGCTGCCTATATTAGAAATTCAGAAGGAGCTCTTTTGCATCTCTGAGTGATGCCTTCTTCCAAAGTCTGCATATCCCTATCAAAATCACTTTCTCTTCAATGTGTTCTCTCTCTGACTTCTGCAATGTTTTCTCTTATCTTCCTTACAGTAGGTTCTATTTTGACCACTTATTTTTTCCTGGCTTATGCAGAGAGAAGCATCTTACAATGCTAGACAGATACCCAATATTCAGCTTACTGGATTTATTCAGTTACTGGCTCTAGAAATGCAAAAGAAGAAGTTTGTTTGGCCCAAGATTGAAATATAATCCTTACTGAGATATTTATTGGTCTGAAAAGATAATTAGTTAGTTAGACAGGTCTAACAGATTTCTTTAAGGAGTGTCCACTAAGCACATGCCAATCATATCTACTTCTGAAAGCTTAAAAATTGCCACTGCTTTGTAAACTGATAGATTCCTTCTCAAACCCTATGTAACTAAAGTTTATTGCAGACAGTAATTGTGAAAAAAAGTGAAAATCAGATAGTGAATGTCATCCTGGATGGGTGGCAAGTATTAGAGCACAAATTTATGCATACAATAAAATGGTATTTAAATATGGGATTAAATAACTTATTTTTGTAACAATAATTTATCTTCTGGCTTACTAACAGCCTTTAAAAAAAGAAGATTGTAGCATGTTCACATATGTGTGTTTGTGGCCTTATAATGAACTGTTGCCTTTTTTTTTTGCTGTGTGGTCTGGAGTGTACATTTTCCTTTGCTTGAGTGTATTGAGTACTGTGTAAACAAGTGATTTTTTAAAAAAAATTGTTCTGAGAACTGTTACATTCTCAACTTTGCAACTGAACTTTGTCTTCTTGAGGCTGTAATATTGTTTGTAATGAGAGTCTATGCAGGAATAAAAAATAAACCCAAACCAAAACAACATAACAGCTTAACTGTGGTGACCACAGGCAGCTGTAACCCCAGTAGAAAGGCATTCCAAGCCCAGAGCACCTGTGAGCAGTCTGTGCTAAGACTTCTCTTGAACATTTAAATTACTCTCCCTCAAATGCTCTCTCTTTTCCACTGGAAATTAATTTGTATAAGCTAAATGATGGTAGACATTTTGTATTTATTTAACAGGGACATACTAGAAAGCATACCAAAGAGGGAGACTGTATTAGGGTGCAGATGCTCCCTGGGCACTCAGAGGCAGCCACGTGGAAGCAGACAGAGGCAGCCCTTACCTGGGCTTCAGGCAGGGACCAGGGTGGGCACAGCAAGGCTGGGACATTAGCCCAGAGTCTGGGCAAGGAAGGGCTGAGGGAAGCTGGTGACCAGCTCTGCTGCAGCGCCACTGGGACAGGAGCTGGTGGCCTGGGATCTGACATAGGATCCTGGGCAATGCACAGCTTGTGAGGAGGCACGGCAGCAGGCTGGGCAGTTCTGGTAATGGCTGTCAGTGCCACGAGGATCCTGAGAGAATAAATAGTCGGCTATAACTGTATTGTAAATAAAAATAAATACATATTAAGTTCTTAGGAGGGGAGAAAAAAAGTCCAACGGGAAAATTTTTTTCAACTACCTTTCTTGTAACTACTGTATTTCAGCAGTGAAACTAAATGAAGTATTTCAAAAGCCAGATAGAATCCATATTCACATAATTATTTTACTCATTTAGAGACTCATCTTGAGTTTAAATTAGGAGTGCATTAATAGGAACATGTATGAAGAGCTCAGACAATAATACAATAAATACTGTGTCAAATCTTTTATCTTATTATGTACCAAGTTTCTTAATTACACATTAGTCTTCCTTTACTATGGGTCACAGTTCACAGTCAATGGTATACTATGGCTGTGGAAAATTTCTATGCAAGTGGCAGACGTACATCAAATTATGCAATAGTGTCTAGAAACTTTCAGTACATTGTATTCTTTACAAGAGACCACTGAGATAGGAGCTTGTGCAAGTTCTACATTTATAAAACCTTAGTCACTATACAAAGAAATGCCTGCTCTTTAGCAATTTACAAGTTTGTTTTACTTCTAACCATACAGTAACAGAATAACCCAGGCTGGGAGGGCCCTCAAAAGGTCTCCTGGTCATCATGAGAAAGGGAGCCTGGAATATAGAGCATCCTGTCCAATCATATATTGAAAAAAACCTTCCAGTTTTAGAGAATCCCCATGTCCCTGGGGAGATTGTTCCATTGAACAATATATCAGTATAAAAAAATACCTTTCTTCTGTCAAAATGAAGCCTCCCTCAATGCAACTTTTATCTTTTGACCCTTATCTTCTCCATGTGGCTTCAGGAGAAGTGAGATCCTGTCATCTTTGTAGCTGCCTTGAAAGTGACCATCTCCAAAACATACAAAACTCATCAACATGCTGTGTCATACTGAATATAATCATAGAACAAATGACATCTGTGCTTAGTGATTATTATCTTGGTATACAAGCATATCTACAATAAAACTAAATTCTATCCTCATAAATTCCAAGACAGAATTTCTTCTCTGTTTGTCATGGTGAAACAGGCTTTATTTAGTGTGTACAAGAAAAAAATATTTTATAGTACAAAATGTCCTCAATCAATAAAGTGGGTTCCAAAACACTCAGAAGCTGATGACTGAGTTATGCCCTGGACATTTTTAGATTAGTCCTAGATTATTATAGTCCCACCCAGCAAAATTACACATTTATTTCTTTCATTATTTGAGCCACAGCGTTTTTCATTTCTTTCACTTTGAACTGAGGTAGGTGATTATTCTTAGTGGTAGTGGTAAAATGGTAGTTGATATGGCTTGTTGATGGCTGCTTTGCCCTGTTTCCCTAAAGCTTCATGGAAGACATTAATCATATGTACAAAGTCATGTGTTGAATTCCAGCAAAAAGTCTAGACCCAAAAACTGATAGCTTATTTGTTTGTGTTTAGAAAATATCATTATTTTAATGAAATGGGATGCTAATTTAAAAAAGAAAAATCTCTGAAAGGAAAAGACTTAAGTGTTTGTTTAAGATCAAGCACTTTAGCTAAGTGCTTTGCTGAATTAGGTCATGCAATAAGAAATGCAGATTAGCTTATGTCTATCACCAAGTGCTGAGGGCCTGTGCAGTAAATTTAATGTTCTCAAACAGCTACATATCTATGTTTAAGTTCTGATTCACTCATTACAGCAATAGACAAATATATAACATACTGAAAGTGAGGAAGAAATAAGCTATATACCAGCTACATGCCAAGAAAAATAATATTGGGTGTAGAGCTGATCTATATCCACATGACTAAAATACAGATATCAGGACTGAAATCTGCTATTGTAAAATGGGACTTATCAATGCTTTACAATGTAATTAGAAATTATAGATGGGGGTTTTGATTGCCCTCTATGCTTGGCATGACAATCTAGGGTCCTGCTGCAGAGAGTCATTCTTTGGGAAAGGAAAATTATTTAAAGGGTTTTTTTTATATAGACAATAAGTAACAAATTATGTAGATAGAGTTCTTAAAATGCTTTGTTCTCATATAAATTTCAAAGGCAGATGTCAAAAGCTCAAGAATTTACTGTACTGGCAGCATTGTACCTATAATACTAGAAATTATTGCTTAGAAATCACATAGACTAATACATTTTTTTTACTTCTGTGATACATGTTTCACAAGTAGAAAGCATGTCAGACAGATACATGGCAAATCGTTCTGGGAGCTATATTGTATATGGCATGCACAGATTCCTGTGGGATGTCTTCAATAGGGTTAATTTACTTCCATGACAATAAGTTATATTTTAAACTTCAAGAATTTCTTACTATTAAAACATGATGCTGTTGAGAGGTGTTATTATTGAAGTCTGCTCTATTACTATCACTTCATGGTAAAACATGATGGAGGAAAAAAGATTTTGTAAAATAATATCTGTAATATTTTGAACTGAGAGAGAAAATAGAGAAATTTATGGCAACCAAATTCAGAGAAAGAAATGTTAAACTGTACACCATCCATCATGGTTAAAAATAAAATCTCTAAGATTTGTATCATACAAATTGTAGTCTCTTTCATATACTTGAAGTTAAGAATTACTAGTGTTCAAACCACCCCAACTCCTTTTACCTCTGGCAGCTGAAAATGCAGTTAGTATTTGACCAATCTGTTTTCATTTCCTGGTCCAAGCAAACATAGTCCAGTGTTTACAGCTTACAGTTTTTAAATATTTTTGGCAAGGATCATTGTTCTTTCTTCACACTTTGCAGATGTTCATGCTGAGTTTTTAATTCTGTGAGGAAAATATAATTTATGAAATAACTCAGCAAATATATAAATAGATCATCATGCAAAAAAAACACAAACAAACAACACACCCCCCCAGACAATAGACTTTCAGTAGAAAATGTTGATTCTAGCAAAATACTTCTGTGAATACTGTAAATAGTCACCTTTGCTTTGATAGTCTGAAGGACTACTTATCTACCTTTTAATTGCCATAGTATATTAGTATATGAATTATGAAGGCTTCAGTCATCCCACATTTTCAGCTATTCATCCCAGATTCTTTTTTACCTTCAGATTGTACTTCTATTTTCATTAGCAAGCAACTCTTGGTGTGGAATGCAACCATGATCCAATCACAGATGCAATCTAAGCAGAACTTGATTTCACTGATGTTTTTTATCTGAACTGTAAACTTCTTTGAATGTAGAAGAACAAATTAAAAACTTTTATTTTTACCTCGAAGCATTATAAAATTACAGGGTTATGAGAGATAGAATAGTTCCTTTGGAAGGGATCTGCAATTACCTAGTCCGACTCTGTGACAATATGAGGGCTGACCATAAGATGAAGCACGTTATTAAGGGCATTGTCCAAATGCCTCTTAAACATTGACAGACTCGGGGTACCGACCACCTCTCCAGAAAACCTATTCCAGTGTTTGATCAGCCATTCAATTTTTCTTATATCTAGCCTCAACCTTCCTTGACACAGCTTTGAGCCATTTCCACATATCCTGTCACTGAAAACCAGGAAGAAGAGCTCAGCAGCTCCTTCTCCAAAAGCACAAGAGAATAGCTTTGAAGGTGCAAGTGCACAATATCCCCTTTTGGAAATTGAAGTGATCATTAACTTAGTCTAATAACTAAAATTGTATATCTCACCTTCCTAGGTACCCTGGCATGAAGTATGAGGCTTTGCAAGTGGATCTGAAAAATAATGATCATGATGGTTTATCTAGCGTGGAAGTGTTGTCAAAGATTAGTCAACATACTCTTAGCACTAAAACTGCTTCCATGAAGAAAAAACCAGATGGATCTTTGTGACATTAGACTCCCCAATAGGAACAGAGGACCCAACATGTGGAGTGGGCCCACTTCTTAACTTCCCTTCTCTTTTGGGGCAGAGGTTGAAGATGTGAAGAGAAGTCTTCCTACTGGTATAGCATTATTTCTTCAGTAGGCTGTGATGAATTTCAGAACAAGTCCCAGAGCAATCAAAAGAGCCTTGAGGTCATTGGTTAAGAGATCAGAAGCGCAAGTATGTTCTTGTCTATACTTCCAGTTGCAAAGAATGAGACAGAAACAGCAGGAGCTCCCAGATTGACATCTGGCTTCAAGGCTGGTGTCACTGGCAGAATTTCGGTGGTTTTGATGGGTTGGTTTCCATGACACCAGGCCAGTTGGCGATACCTCTCTCAAAACAGGTAAAAGGATCTTTATACAGGAGTTAGCAGGGTTCAATTAGAGATCTTTAAATTAGATTTAAAAGATGAAAACAATAAACCCCAAGCACACTAGAGAGCTGGGGACAGTGTGCCAATGTTTGAGGGATGGTGTGCTAGTGACTTCCTTTGGTCTGCTCTCTCAGTAGAGGTAAAGGATCCATGCAGCAGCAAAGACACAGGTGTTATTGATATGTTAGAAACCACAGAAGCACAGAAGAATCATTTAGAAATTGTGCCCTCTGACCCCAAAATGATGGGGGATGGGTTCAATAGTCGAAGGGCATTTATACCAATGCATGCAGCATGGGCAGTAAAGAGAAAATGGAAGCCACTGTGAAGTAAGAAAGCTGTGACAGCTGCCATCACATCATGGGGCATTACTGGAGTGCTGCAGTGAATCACTCTAAACTCGTCAGAAAGGATAGGTAAGGAAAAAGAGATGGTAATGTAGCCCTATATGTTAGGGAGTGTTTCAGATGTCTAGAGCTCAGTGATAGGGTCAAATGTTCAAGTATAAGCATTGGAAAGAAAGCCAACAAGACAGATATCTTGCAGGAGTATGTTATAGACCACCCAACTAGGATGAAGAAGCAGATGAAATATTGTATAAGCAGCTGGGAAAAGCTTTCAAATCACTGAGCCTTGTACTCCTAGGGGATTCCAACATACCAGATACCTGCTGACAACACAGCAGAAAGGGAACAGCCCAGGAGATTCCTGAACTCTGTGAAACATGCCTTGATATTCCTGACTCAGTGGGTGAGGAAGCCAGCCAGGGAAGGTGCCCAGCTGGACCTGCTACTCATGAACAGAGGGTTCATAGGAGATGTGGTGTTCAAGGCCATCTTGGGCACAGACACCACAAAAGGAGAGCTTTCTGTCTCAGAGATAAGGAGGGTGGTCAGCAGAACTGCCAGAACTGCTGCCCAGGAATTCCAGGGGGCAGACTTTGGCCTGTTTACAGGACTGGCTGACAGTGTTTCTCGGGATGTGGTCCCAAGGGGACAAGGGAGTGCAGGAAGGCTGAACATTGTTTGAGAGAACAACCTTAAATGTGCAGGAGCAGGTGTCCCCATGTGCTGAAAGAAAGGGTCTGGGAAGGACTGCCTGTCTGAACAGAGAAAAAGGTTGAACTTGGGAGAAAAAGGAGGTTTTATGACCTTTGGAAAAAGTGACAAGCTGAGCTCAGCAGGGCTAAAAAATATGTCATGAGTTATGCAGGGAGAAAAAAAGACCAACTAGAACTTCCATAAAAGACAACCAAAATTTTTTCTACAAATACATTCACTACAAAAGGTGGCCAAGAAATATGTCCATCTGCTATTGGTTGTTGCATGTGGTAGGTGGTATAACATAATGACAAGGGATAAGGCAAACACTGAAGTGTTGAATGCCTTTGCCTCAGTCTTTAAGAGTGAGAGCAGTTGTCCTCCAGATACCCTGGAAAATGGAAATTGATCAGAATGAAGCCCCCATACTCCAAGGGGAAGTGGCCAGTGACCTTCTACACCACTTAACACACACAAGTCTCTGAGGCTGGATGAGATCCCCTCAAAGTTACTGAGGGTATTAATGGAAGTGCTCACAGGCCATTTTCCATCATTAAGCAAACATCCTGGCTAACTGGATGAGTACCATCCAGTTTGGTAGTTTGGAAACTACCGGTTTCTAGTATTGGTAATCCTGGTAGTGACAGGAAGTTTGGAAATGGGACAAATTTTCAAAAAGGCCTGGAAGAAAGGTCAAGGGAATTACAGGCCTGTCAGTCTGACCTTGATGCCAGGGATGGTCATGAAGCAGATCACCCTGAGTGCCATCACACAGCACGTACAGGACAAGGGGATCAGGCCTTGCCAGCCTGGGTTTGACAAAAGCAGGCCCTGCTTGACCAGCCTGATCTCCTATGACGAAGTGACCCATCTAGTGGATATGGGGATGTTGTACACATGGATTTCAGCAAAGCTTTTACACCATCTCCCACAGCACTCTCCTGTAAAAGCTGGCAGTCCAGGGTTTAGACAGATGCACCCTTTGCTGGGTTAAGAACTGGCTGGATGGCTGGGCCAAGAGTGGTAGTCAATGGAGTTACCTCCAGCTATCAGTTGGTCACCACTGAACACTCCAGGACTAAGTACTGGGGCCAGTCGATCCTGTTTAATATCTTCATTCACAAGGAGATTGAATGCACCCTCAGTCAGTTTGCAGATGACACCATGTTTGGCAGAAGCATTGATCTGCTGCAGGGTTTGAAGGCTCTGCAGAAGGATCTGGACAGGCTTTATCTATGGGCCAAGAACAATGGTATGAGGTTCAAAAAGGCCAAGTGTCAGGTCCTGCCGTTGAGTAACACTAGAGGCTGAGGCAGAGTGGCTGGAAAACTTCCCATCAGAAAAGGGCCTGAGGGTACTGGTCAACAACAGTTGAACATGAGCCAATGTGTGCCCTGGTAGCCAAGAAGGCAAATGGCATCCTGGCCTGTATAAGCAATAGTGTAGTCAGCAGGACCATGGCAGTCATCATGCCCCTGGTTTTGGCACTGATGAGGCCACATGTCAAGCCCTGTGTTCAGTTTTGGGCCTCTTATGACAAGAAAGACATTGAATTGCTGGAGCATATCCAGAGAAGGGCAACGGAGCTGGAGAAGTGTTTGGAGCACAAGTAATGTGAGGAGCAGCTGAGGGAGCTGAGGATGTTTAGCCTGGAGAAAAGGAGACTCAAAGGAGACCTTTGCTCCNCAGGGAAGTGGTAGACCTACCATCTCTAGAGGTATTTAAGAGATATGTGGCTGTGGCACTTAGGGACGTGGTTTAGGGATGGCCTTGGCAGTGCTGGGTTAATGGCAGACTAGATAATCTAGATAAACTAGATAATCTGTGTTCCAATGATGGTCAAAAGTAGGAAGGAATTTATTTTTGATAGAGTGACACTACAGTTCAGTCAGAAAATAAGATTATTTTATCCAATGAAATGCATTCCTCTTTCATAATAAAATTCAGAAATATATGCCAGACAAATATATTTCAGACAAATGTCCTTTAAAGGGAGGAGGGAATAATGTACTTAAGGTAAAATTTGGCTGGGCTGTATCATCTAATCTTCTCACCTCCTGGAGCCCCTCAGATTATAAGACAATAAAATATGACATCCAGCATCAAGTGGTTGGTCTCTCAGGTTCTGTATCATCTCATATTTACATAGTTAAATTTACAGCAGTTAGTACTGAACTGCAGAAACACAGAACAAGGCCCATTCTTCACAAAACAGTTGATGGTCCCATAACTTCCACTGGATACTAATGCAATTGTGAAATACAGAATTTCTATGACAACTAGTCCAGATCCACATGAAATTTGGCTGCCGTAGGGTAAGGAGGCAACACTGTTGTTGGGGTTTAGGAATAATATTCCTCAATTTAGTGCTCCCTCCAAAACCACACTGGCAGTTGCTCCCCCTCCCACCCCCTCTTCTCCCTGTGGCTGGCCAGACAGAAGAGTTGGAGGCACTAAAGGCTTCAGATCATGGTTTCAAATAAGAACAATTTACTGGAAAAAGCAATGAGATAAGAAAACTAACAGTAACAGCAATAGTACTAATAACAGAAGTATAAAATGAGAGGGAGATTTGCATGCAAAATGTTCACCAAGCCTGGGAAAATGCAACAATGGCAAATGGACCCTATGCCACGCTTGTTCCCCTGACCAGTGAAGCCCTTCTTCTCCAAAGTGAAAGTCCCTTTCCCCTACCCTGGCAGTGATATATGTTACCAAATAACCTGAGGGACTTGGCCATGCCCACAGGACTTCAGGCCTCTTGCCCTCTTGGCTGCTGTGAAAAATAAACCCTGTCTTGGCCAAACCCAGGACACACCCTTGTTACTTAATGCGAAAACGCTATTTTTTCTTCCCCTATTGATTTTTTAGATACTTTCATCAAATATCCGAGTATGATGTGGAGGCATAATTCTCTACCATCCTGCATTTTATAAGGTCACTTCTGACTGTGTTCTGTGTATAGGATTTTCAGACTAGAAAACCAGAGACTAGAGACACATTTCTAAATAAAGAAAATGTAGACCCATAATGTATGGTTGTACAGCCACTCCTGTCTGACATAAGTCACAATCCTAATAAAACTATGTAACAGCTCAAAATATTTTTCCATTGCTCATCGAAATATTAAAGGAATTATAATGAGAATTATAATTAATGTAGTTCAGATTGCCTGTGAAAAAATATAAATGTGTATTTTGTAGGCTGTAGGCTGGAAATTGTTCTCTAAAATGCCTGTTTGGCTTATTTTCACTGGTATGTTGTTGAAGAAAAATGAAGACAAATCTTCTCCACTACCACACTATAGGAGGAAAAGAAATAAAGAGTGCTTTCCTAACATAGACCCTCTGTAATGGAGGAAATTCTCACACTCTCCTGCTTTAAGTGGGAGGTTGGATTAAGCTGGAATTCCTACCTGAGTCACACCACTCGACCCTCTGATCCACTGGTAACAGCTATACTGTTTCCCTCAGGCTCTGTTTAACTCTTTGCTTCCATTTGCAAATCTTTAATTCTACATGATACTTCCATGTGGCTGCATTTTGAAGCAAGTGGCCACTGAAAATTAAACTCTTAAATGTCCTGACCAAACAAGCAGGAGCAGGGAGCTCTACTCAGTTTTCGGTTGTGTTGCAGACTAAGCAGTCCTTTTCACAATAGAGAGGTGAACAGCAGAAAACCCCAGGTTTTTTGTCCAAAGGACAAAATTGCCTTGATTAAGCAATTATAACTTCATGATTCAGTCCCTTAAGGGATCAGCTGCTCCTCTGAAGGTAGGAAGTGTTTGATATCCCTATCAGCTGAGATTCCTTCCTTCAACTGCTGCCTGAAGCCTCCTTTGACAACTGTCTGTGCCGAATTGTACTCCAAAGAACAGAGAAACCGGCATCCAAATTCACAGTCTGAAGCCTGGTTCACAGTTAAAATAATTTCATCCAGCAGATTTTGCTGTTCTGTGTGTCAGGTGCTTTCTATCATTATTTCTAGCGCAGTTGAGCTGCTGCATTGAACATGTGTATAAGGCAAAGGATCACTTACCTGGACACCTCTTAGAAGTCTTGTGTACATCTGACTGTGAGTCCACATGAGTGCCAGGGCTGGACTGACAAGAGTAAGTCAGGAAATTGGGAACAAGCAAACTGGACTTTCATCAGAGTTGAACTTGGCTGCACTGGCGGTACTCCATTACAGTATCTTGTTAGGCCACAAAGATATCCCTGGAAAGTTGCTGTACTTTTCAGCCACACTGACTATTAAAAATCTGCACTGCAATGGGATGAAACGTGTACACTGGGTATCTAAGCATACAGATCTTTGGAGTACAGTGATGAGCACTGTACCTCAGATCACAATAAGCCTGTAAAGTTTTGTGACATGTCTCTACAGGATGACTTGGCTGCTAGAGATTCTTCAGCACAATCTATGCCTTCAGCAGTATCTCCAGTTATGACAGGCACTTCATCTTCAGCCGAAGCAACAAGTGTTTTCAGTTACATTTGCCAGAAGGTACTGTATGTGGGCTTTTCTCATCACTGAATGGTCTGGTTTATATTAATTGATACCATTCTCTCCCATTTTGTCCTGACAGAATACAGAGAGAAATAGCATTGCTTGCCTCTCCCTGTGTGCACATACATGCTGTGCTGATTCAGTTGGGACCTATCAAGATAAAAGCATTGGATACCTCTTAGTACGATGCTTGTATAATTGTCCTGATCCAATCTGTGGCTATATAAAATTGTCCATGTTCACAAGATGACTTGCTGATTATAATGAAATATTTCACCCAAAGTTTTACTTTGGAAAAGTAGGAGAAATTTTTGTATATGCAAGATAAACAAAATATTTAAAACTAAGATTCCTAGAAAATCAGATTGCTGCTTTTGTGAACAGAATTATATTAAGAGAAAGGTAAAAAGCCCATCTCCCATGCAACACAGAAGCACAGGCTTTGTGCTGGTACTTTTAAAAATCCAGAGGGCTTTTACATGCTAATAGCAGCACAGCTCCAATGGTCTCATGAAAACAGAGCAGTTAAAAGACACTAAAGACTGTGTGGTGAAAGTACAGCAAATTGAATTTTAATATCCCTCACCTCTTGCCAGTCTCAGAAGAGTCAGAAGTTCAAAATTCCCCCTTTGTGGGCTAGCAGTGGTTTTGTGTCTTGCCCCTTGTCATACAATGGCTAGAGGAAATCTCTGCCAGGCATCTTTGCAGAGTTCTGCTTTTGTAGATATTCTGTGAACATAAGAAGTTCTCTTTGGCCAGGAATTTTCAGGTAAATCTGAAAATGTTGGTTGCACACATGCTAGAAGTAAATAAAAACAGTTACAAGTGAGGTCATAGTTTGAAGCTCTTGTTAAGATTTATTCAGTGAAAATTGAATCTTTGGAAAAAAACTTCAGATTTTCCCCAACACTATTTTAATATTTAGGTTATAAAGCAATATACTCTACTTCTTATATGCTTATGCACAATATTGGTTATAACATATAAATGCAATAATTTATCCTTAACAGTGTTTTTTATGTGGAAAGTCTTGCAATGAAACTGTCCACTTTTCTCATAAAATAAATTTTTAAAAAGTTCATGCTTTGACAAAGATTAAATCATCCTTCAATGCTTATCTGTGTGCTGTATTTGTAAATATGAATAGGTCATTGTCTTCAAAGTTACTGTTCATGCATGAAAAATTCAACATATGCATGAGCTTATATAGGAACTTGATGTTAAATAAGTGTTAGGAATGTATTGTGCTTGTGTTGCAATGTCAATGTCTCCTGGATAGAATTTGAGAACATTTCTGTTGCTATGAGGAGCATTCACTCCTTGCCTCTTACCTTGTAATATTTGTGTGGTTATGCAGAGGACAGCATGTAATGTAGTCAATCTTTTAAATTTCCTGAAAATCAAAATAACCTAGACAGAAGTGATATGTACTACAATACATAAATTTTAAAAGTCATTAAATGTTGAATCCCTTATTTCAAAATTCCCCTACTTCATGCTTAAGATGGTGCTACGTAATCTCTTTTTCATTCAAAACTTTCATTTTCTTCAATCAAGTCAGTCCTTTATGAGATCAGAAGTTCAACCTAATGCAGTTGAATTTTGCTAAATAATTACATTAATTGCAAAATTCCAGACTTTGGCCATACTTGATGTTTTCTAAGTGCTTACATTTTTGGATCCTATGCCTACAAAGTGAGATAGCAAAACCAGAGGCATTGAAAAGAAAAAGCTGAAAATCACTTATTAGGTTAGCCTACACTTGGACCTTTTGCCAGTAAGAATCATTCTATACTGCAACACCATGTAGTGGAAGCAGATTGCACCATCATGGCAGATCATTTCATTAGTATAAGAAATAATTACAATATTACAGGCAATTTGGATGGATGCTATGGTATACTGATCTTTAAAAAGGGGTTGCTGTTCCTCATATCTGACAGAGTTTGAGGTCTTCCAATGCAGTTCCTAAATCATTGTTACAACTAAACTTATATTAGACACGATCTTCTTCAGCTCCAACTAGCTGACTAAACTTAACTGTAATAATCTCTTTCCATCAGGGCTTTGTAATGCTTTGGAACATAAGACTGGAGACCCAGTGCCACCCTTCATTCCAACGAGTTCAACTTCCATTGACTTCAATGGAAAATGAAGGGCAACAACTTGGCTAAGAATGGAAGTTGTAAACATTACATTTTATTCTGCTCATACAATATTACATTTTATTCTGTTCTACAGGACACAAAAAGACACAGAGGACTGTGCTTCTGAAAGCAAGAAGAAAACTAAGTGTTCAAAGGTAAATTTACATTTATTAGACAGATGAAAATTGCCTGGCTCTTTCAAATCACAGGTCAAATTCTGGTTTTTGTGTAATCATAATTAGAGGATTGCTTTCAATTTATGTGGGAGTATTGAATACAGGAATTTGTTCTACTGAGATTACTTTGTAGGCCGATGTAGCAACACATCAAGATTAGTAGAGACAGAAAAGTTTGGCTCACAAGGGAAAAACCCTTAGGATTTATAGTCTGACTGAGAAAAGTAAGTGCATAGAATGCCTGATTATGCTACAAAAAGGATGTTAAAAGTCTTATAATATCTGGTTTTCTGTTTTTTATATATACAAGGCAATAAAAATGTTCTATGTTAAATAGAAAGTAAAGTGAATGTTATTAAAAAAATTACTTTGTCCTAAAGCAACCTGTCCCAACACATTTATGACTGTGGTGGGGTGTATCAAACCACTGCTTACACTGTCTCTCAAGTCCCAGAGTAAAATGTATTACAGGGAAAACTTAGTGATGGAATATAAGTTACAATATAATTTTTCAGCTGTCCATGAAAGGTGTGTCATGGTTCATACTCTACAACTGCAGTAAAATTAACTGATAGCTATACTCATCTGGGCCAAATCCTGGAAAGTTTTAAGGGTCCTGAATTTCTGCTTTTCTGTTGAGGTCAATGAGGAGTCTAGAGTTAGCTGAGTGTTTTGCAATCAAACTAAGAGGCAAAAAGTAGGTCTTTCCTCACTTCTCAAGACCAGGGCCAACAGCCAATAACATCAAACTGATCCTACCATCATTAAATTAAGTCCAAGACCTATCAGTATGAAACATGGTGCTAGTGAAATTTCCTCGGCATTACATGATTTGTGTCTGTTTTTCTAACATTAACTTTGGAGGTCTCTTGGATAAACAGCAAGACAGACTATGAAGGAAGCTTGTTTTCTGCATCCCACTGGAAAAGAATCAAAAAGAATCATCTATGTGAACTGCTATTACAGTGGTAAAAAGTTTCTAAAAGTACTTCATTTGCAAAATATTTATACAATCCCTTAAAAAAAAAGGGGGCTGGATTATCTTAATCTTTACATCAGTTCTTATTTTAAAGCCAATAAAGATTGTCTGTTTTGGGAGGATAACAAATTTGAAAATTTTCATCTGTCTAATAAATGTAAATTTTTTTCTTTTAGTGCTCTGAAGGAACAACATCACAGCTGGACACATTTTCTGAGGACTGTAAATTCTTTACTGAGGACTCTAGGGCTGTAGCATTGTTATTTCTTTACTTCAACTGGAATATTCCACTCTACTGACACTTACAAGCTTCTTTCCACTTGCCACTCAGCCAGTCACACCTCAAGGTCAACCATGTTCCTCATTCGAGAGCTTTGTCTCAACTAATCTCCTTATTCAAACACTGAATGGCACCATTGAAAT
>VZTB01001044.1:0-12252 GCA_013397245.1 Thryothorus ludovicianus
TTTTTCCAGGCTGAACAATTCTCTTACCCTTGCATTGTGGGAGAGCTACCCCAGCCTCTGATCATCTCGGTGGCCTCCTTTGGACTCTCTCCAACAGGTCCCTGTCCTTCCTGTGCTGGAGACCCCAGAGCTGGAGGCAGCTCTGCAGGGGGGGATTCACCAAAGCAGAGCAGAGGGGCAGCATCACCTCCCTCGTCCTGCTGGCCACAGCGCTTTGGTGCAGCCCAGGACACAATTGGCTCTCTGAGCTTCAAATGCTCATGTTCAGCCTCTCACCCACCAGCACCCACAAGTCCTTCTAGACAGGGTTGCTCTTGATTTGTTCATCTCCCAGTCTGGATTGATACAAGGGATTGCCCCAACACAGCTGCAGCACCTTGCACCTGGACTTGTTAAATTTAATGAGATTCCCATTGCCCCACTTCTCAGACTTGTCTGGGTCTTCCTGGATGGCATCCTCATCTTCAGGTGTGTCAACTACACCACTCAGCTTAAATTCATCTGCAAATCCACTGAGAGAGTACTCAATCCCTTTGTGTGTGTCATTAATGAAGACATTAAATAGCATTGATCCACTAAAAGAAACTGGAGAGGCCTGGGATAAGGACAGCACATGCAGAAGGATGTTTTCCCTCGCCCAGGAGTTAGCAAAGCTGGGAAACCTGTTGCCAACAGAAGGCTGCAGATGCTAAAACTGACTCAAATTCAAAGAGTTATCAAGAAGTTCACAGAATGCAAATTCAATGAAGCACCAAAAACAAGTGGTGGATCAGAAAGTCTGTGAGCTGCAGCTGTTAGAGATTGTCAGATTATGGGAAAAAAAACAACATGATGTGCTTGCTCTATTGTTTTCTTAATCTTCTTTTGTGCTTTTGGACATCCCTGAAGACAGGATACCCAGAAAAACAACCTTAGCTTTCCCATATTTTTTTCTGTATTTCTAAAGACCTTTTCTATATTTGTAAGTGAAATCTGCAGATGACTGTAGTTTTTAGCTAGGGGCCCTGACCTGGTTTTGGCACAGCACACCTTTACTCGTGTTCTTCAAACTGCCTTTGAGGATTGGCCACGTTTTTCGGACCATATGTAGCTTTTTCAATACATATATTCTAGTGCCCCAGCAAAATCCATCTTGGATACTGCATTCACTTCAAGAAACATCTAATCTTTCAGGACTTCTAACATGTTCACTTTTTTTTTTTTAATTTCTCAGCAACTTCTCCAAGTAAGAAAAATTGAGAAAATTTCTTATCAAAAAATCAGTGGTTTTCAAATAGGCAACTAAATAAAAATAAAGTTTCCCTGCTAAATCTCCAATATAAGCCACAGTAATTAATTTTAACATTGTAATTATTTTGTCTAATGGGAACAAAATATAGCTCTTAAAAAAAACCCAAAAAAATAATGTGATCTCAACTTACTAAATATGAAACTGTAACATAAAAATGACATCTTGGAATCTGAGTGTTCTCCAATATGTAATACTTAACTCTCAGGAATTAAAAATATTCACATTTACATAAACATTTGAAAATCTTTTACAGCAAACTACTGTGTCAACCTCCTTCTTGAAAGCAGGATCTTAAAATTTGAGGTATTGAGTAGCTGAAAATAATCAACCCTCCCTCCTCAATTTGTCTCAAACATGGTATCTGAGTGTCTATTCTATTCAATAATCATTCAGAGAGAAGAAGGCTGTGAAAGAGGTCTGTTTCATTCACCACATGAGTCCTAACAAATTAGTATTACCTACTATGAAGCTTTGAAAAACATAATTATAAATTTCAACTGTTTGCGTCAATGCCTCTTGAAGACAAACTTCTCTCACAGCTACTAATTGGCAATATCAAAGTGCTTCAGAAGAAAGCAAACTAATCCCTTCTACCCAAAACCCCTCTCCCACTCCAGAAACCACCTACATATCACAGTGTTCATCAATCAGTGGAAAAGAAATATATAGCCAGCCAGCATTTTAATTTCTACAAGAAACAGCCCACCAACATGCAACAGCCAAACCAAACAAAACAAAACTAAACAAAATAAAAAACTCAAACAAACATATGAAAAAAAAAAAAAAAAGAGAAGAAAACAAGGATCTAAAGAGAGTTTGAATTGTTTGGAAATTACTACAACAGACGAGGCTCTCCTGGGCACAGTGTGATACCTTTCTGACAGATAATCCACGAGCTGTGTAAAGATATTATATCTATAATACTTACACACATGGCACTACAACATTATAATAACAAATGTTTAATCAGCCTTCATTAGTATTAGCATTTTCTAGTAAGCCTCTGGCATCTGAAGACTTCAAAGAGTACAACCATATTTTCCTTTACTCAGAACATGTGCACAAGAAGCAATGATCACCGTCTTGAAAAGTCCAAAATCTAATTTCAAATAGCATGAGGTTCCTGATGGTTTAGCTCTCTTTGATGGAAGCATATGTTCCTGAAGGCCACTTTTGGCTTTATGTTCCTGTCAGTACTGAGAACTCTGTTTGCAAGAGGCCTACGGTGATCACAATGATGATTCCAAGCCAGATGCATGAAGGATCCTATCTCAGTACCTGCAGGAAATCAGAAAGTTTTCTCTTGGATAGGGACTCACTCCAATTTGAAGTCCAAAGCTTGTACAAAATATTTGTTTGAGAGCCACTTTTTAAGTTAATGTATAGCAATATATTTACCATATTTCATTCCTGCCTGAAGACACTAATAGCATCTAACTGATTTTTCTTTCTTATTTTCTATAGAAACTCACATAACCTAGTGAGAGACTGAAATATTATGGTTCATGCTTGAACATTGTTATGGGGGACTTTTGGCCCATTATGGCAAAACTATACAAAGAAGCCACAAAAACCAAAGCCCACCCCTCTCTGAATAAGTTTTCTGACTGGAACTTTTGCACTGCGAGTTAAGCCACTCTGCAGGAACTTGTGATAAAAATGATGCTATTGCCCAATTATCTCAGGTGTAGGGAGAAGGTTGAGAGAGAAGAAAATATTCACAAGAAAGTAAAACCCAGAAGCTGCCCTGAAAATCAGCTGTGGCTGAGACCATAATCCACAGGCTCATTTGCTGAGACCAGGCTTGCACAGACTCCAAGGGGACACAGGGCCCAAGGGGAGAGGTGGAGAGTTTTGGGGCTGTGGTGTTACCTCTGGTCTGAGGCAGTGAACACCCATCCTCCCCCACACAAACTGGCTCAGGTGTAAAATTCACCACCCCAGGAAGGCCATATACATGGGACATCCACATGAGAGGCAGCTGAGGAGGTGCCATAAACCATCAGAGACCCTCAAAGCATCCCCCAGATTCATTCCTGAAGCCTTGCACCAGAGGAAGTGATGCAAAGAGATGTAACAGACCCAGAGAATGCTGCGAGAAACACTGTCAAACTTATCCCCCCAGGAGAGGCACCTGGGTATTCCCACCTGACCAGAACATATGAATCCATTAAACACCACAGAGAAGACCAGAAGCAGAGGATCAACAGGACACCATCATGATCCATGGAGCAGTGATAATTTCTACTTAATCTGTCTGTCACTCTCTTTCTCTCCCCCTCACCACTTCTTTTTCTATTGCTATCTATCTATCTATCTATCTATCTATCTATCTATCTATCTATCTATCTATCTATCTATCTATTTCTTTCTCTCTCTCTCTCTCTCTACCTCACATTTACTCCTAAATACAATCATATGATTGGCTTTGGCATATGGTCTCCTTTGTACTTGAATTTGGGCAGAAACACCTCCCTAATTATTTTAATAACTGGATTTTAACAAGCTTTAAAAGTTTTGACCTTGCAAAGGATACTACACTTAACTATATAATTTCCTGTAGAGGAAAGGCTGTACCTGCCTTTAGAACTAGACACCCAAAAAAACATTGTGTTTCTGCTTGGAAGGCAAAATAACACCAAGGCTTTATGCTATTTTCAATAGCAAGAGTTTATCATAACCTTCTATTTTGTATATAGATTGCTTATGTCTGAAGTTCTCTGATATATCCCACATCCCACAGCTACTTCATTGTGCCTTAATGATGTAATAGAAATTGAATTCACTGCACAAACTTAATAAATATTATTCCCCTTCCTCCTTTTTTGATTCAGCTTTTGGTTTTTTTTCTGAGTCTTTTGCTTGCTTTTTTGATTGAAATAAGTTCATACTATTTTTACAGGATATAAATTAATAATAGAAATACAAAATACAGCCTGAATTTTTGGTCTTTTTTCTTTTTTTTCCCAAATGTTTGGCAACTTCTTAGTATTGCTAGTAAAAGAAGACGGCCTTGCCTTATTCTTAAATTTACTGCGAGTAGATTCAAAAAGCAACAATGGATTAAATAAAAATTTAAAATATCTAATTTCACACCTTTCTTTACCTTAAATTCACATTTTTATGGTAAGACATTAAAATGCACATAATACCTGCTTATGTCTTATACTACAGAATTAGGATCCACCAGGGTATATTTTGGAAGAATGTATGTCTACACCTCAAATGCACAGAAAGCCTTCTTGGGTCATCAACATCTGCAGGGTGCATTAGAGGACTACTAAAACACATCCCAAACAGTCCTCATAACATTAAAATATATCTACTTAGAGAAAAAGAAGGTTAAACACACACAAAACTACACTTCTATTACTAAGGTAAATTTCCATATCACTTGAAAATAGCATAATATCTTTTCAGGTCAAGTTTCATTTTTTAAATGGAAAATGAAACCTGTCCTGTTCTCTATGGAGTGCTCCTCTGAAGATAACACCAAATTCACCCTCACATTTTTTACTTTAAGATTATAATGGCCTTATAACCTGAATCTGTAAATTAAATAGCAAAGTCTTAATATGGCTGGGTATCTTAATATAATTTTTATGCACTTAAAAGAGTTTAAAAGCTGTGTGTTTGGTTCCTTGGCAGAGCACCATGTGGATAAAATGGGAGTGAATTTGAGTTGTAGCGTCCCCACCTTCAGGGGACTCAAATGATTCGAAAGCCTCACACTAATGTCTCCTCCCACCAGATACCTGACACAGCCTGGGCTTTTAGACAGCAGAAAAGAGAACTAAAAAAAATTATATATATATATATAATTTATAAAGAACTAAAAATACCAGTAGATAAAAAGTAGGAAGGAAAAGTATGAAAAGTAAGAAGGAAATTAATTCTGTATAAATAAACTGAAAAACTGCATTTTAAAATCATTGAAGACTGAGTATTGCAAAGGCTGTTAAAATTACAAGTTCTGGATTGTTTTCTTCCAATATTTCTTTAAATTTCTGAGAATACATATATATATATATATTAATGTTCTGAATAGTGTTTCTTCCTCTGTTCCCCTCCATGACAGTTTATGAAGCAAATATCCATTATATGAATACTCTGCTTCTGAGAAATTCAAAATGCTTTATAATTCCTACAGTGCAAAACCTGGAGGTACCTGGGCCTTTAAACTCAGAGCTTAAAATACTCAGCAAACTGAAACGATGAATATTTTTTACTAGGTGAGGAGAAAGGCATTTTTCTTATTGTCTGGCTGAATCAAATGTTACTTGAGAGGTTGATAAAATTTCTGAGGAAAAAAATAAAGAATATCCTTCAGCTTCCTCGTATATGATGCAGTTACTGTCAGATTGGTCTGTCTGTAGCATTTTAATCTAAAAAGTTAACTGGACAGTAAACATCTACAAAGATCATGCTTAGACTTGCCTTAGATTTTTAGAAGAGGCAATAAAATTATAAAAGTCAATTGATCCAGAAATTATACAGAACACAAAAGTCGGTTCTTTCTCAGTGCAAGGTGGTGGTGGTGGAGTTGATCAGCAGTACAAAGTCTGCAGCAGGGACAGAATAGTTGTGTCATTCATTTGTGTGAAGGATCATTTTTTTTCCCCTTATCTTGCACAGCTGTCATCCTCTCCCCCCGTAGACAAGTTTCAGTAGTAACAAATCTTTTGAGAATAGAATGAGAAGCAGTTCTGGTTTACTCAGCATGTCATGGCCAACTCAACAAACCCAAGAGATATGAGAAGGTTTCAGAAAACATAGTCTTCAGCTATTTTTTCTTTTTTTCTTTTTTTTTTNTTAATGCTCTTTTAATATTTCATTAAAAATAAAACAACTGTGTGGTTTACACACACACATATGAGGTGGTTTAGGAGTGGGTTTCTATACCATATACAACATTAAACACACTCACTCAAAGTACACTGTGACACCACCAGGGAAAAGTCACATCTTCCATAAACTAAGTCACTGCAGAACAGCAGTAGATTAATCACCCTCTAATCATGATTCAATCTTCAGTGCAAAGAATTTAGCTGAAGTAAAGTTGAAAACTTTCATTGTCAATTTTTTTTGTTTCTTAGGTTCAAATCCATGTTGGTTTTATTTTCATAGACAAGTAGGAAAAGCTGTTTGAAGGGTTGAAGCTGAGTCTTAACACAAATTCATTTGCCTCTGAGACATTTAGGTTGAACTGTGGCAGTAAGTAACATTTTAAAGGTCCTTAATGAACCAAAGGTTCTGGGAACTGCTTCTGCAGAACTGTGTAGCCTGGATACAGGGACTTAGCTTCATTATGCAAATGCTGAAGTTCTTTCATATTTTAATGGCCAACTCTCAATGGAAACACTTCCAAAAGAATGCAATCAAAAGGATTATTTTTAATAAGACTCATCATTGGTATTGGTAGAGGTCATAGATAATCACCAAGCAAGAATACCACTGACACTGTTTCCAGGCATTGCAGCAATGGTCTGTCTCAGAAAACTGTTCTGGAAACACATTGGAGTCTCAATCTAAAATCCTTTCTGAATATGATACTGAATATGGGTTGAGGACAAAAATATTTAGTTGAAGACTTCTGGGAAGCCCATGGAAAATCTGTCAGCAAAAGGACCGATCTTTCATTTCTTCTTTGTTGGTTATGTCACTACAGCAATGAATTCTCTGGCCCAGACAACCAGACAAAAAAATTACTTTTCTAGTAAAAAAATCTTCCTTACCTTAAAGCACTGAAGGCACTAGATTGTAAGAATTACAAATTAGGCTTAATCATTGATTTGGTCAACACATGGAAACAAATCTTTGCATTATTTTTTCTGAAGGCTTAGAATAAAGTCAGCTCTTAATGGACAATCCTACTACATGCAGAACCAATAAACTTTGCTCCCTCATTATTTTGCAGCAGTTTCAGTGAGATGAGTCACATTCTAAGTACTGTCTCTTAATTTTGGAGTCTTGAAAAAAATTGCATTTAAATAACCCACACTAAGATAGTGTTTCCACAATTCAACAAATATTTCTAAACTAATGTTTTCAAAAATTGGAAGAGTCCTGCAAGGTTCCACTTGCCAAGTTTCCATCTGCAGAAATTAAAACTTCTGGATTATAATTAAATCTCTCTGGAAAAACATAACAAGTGACAGAATACCATACAGTAGCAGGGCTCTCATTATGCCAGTTTTCTCAAATACTAAGATACCAAAAGCTCCTTAGGCAATAAATAATACGAAGCAGATAATCATGTAAAGAACATCTAAATTACTTCTATGTTTATTGTTTTATATGACTCTATTACTCTTATATACATTTATTATAAAGTTTCTTTACTTGTGTTATTGTATCTCGAATATGAATTTTACTCTAGGCACCCAAATACTTCATGCTGCTGATAACAGAAAATTCTGCCAACCACAGAATGCATATTCATCACTGAGAGACTAGTCAAGAGTCCCAGTATGCCTTCAGCATGAATGTGCTATTGGTGTAAGAAAAAATTATTCTGTGCTGCATAAACTGTGCATAGCACAGACCATGAGTGCAAAGATCAAACTCTTATTTCATATATATGCCCAGAGAAGCACCAAGAGCAAAAGTAGTTGTTCCAACAAAACTACTTTTCCAAATATTGCTAGGATAATTCAGGAAGAACAGTTTCCTACACCAACACTGGGAGTAATACCTGAAGAATATTAAAACCCTCAGCAATTTCTTTTACTCATTATATGGAATTAGAAACAAGAAGTCTTTGAATCTAATCTGGTCAAACTCTGTGGCAACATTCCATCACACAGATGGAATGGATCTGATTATTTGAGTTGCATTTCGAGGTCACAAAAACCCCACAACACTTTGACAGGATGTAATATTTAGCTTCCTTTTTTTCTAATTCATTGACATTTGAGACAAACATTCTATCTCAGAATTCAGTGAAGCTGAAAGAGGACTAACTTTCAGGAAGTTAATTATTTCAGGCTAGGAGCTACTGTGCCTTTCAATTTTTCCTGATTGCAGCACTACTGAGCAGACTGTGTTTGGAAACAGAGACAGTGAATTTAACTGGAGTATGACAAGCAGTAATATATGCAGGATAATACGCTTACCTAATATCCTTCATTTAAAATGCACAACACTGTAGGGAAAACGCAAAACACTTTGAAATACAATCAAAGCTATTCATATTTAATACTTCAAACAAGAGATCTAAAATGTTGCAGAGGTGACAACATATTACAGAAAATGCCAGCATTTAGTCTTGTCAAATTATAAAATAATAAGCTTCTATTTTAGATTCTCTGAAAAGGCAATTAATTGTGAAACTCTTTCACAGCAGAACTTTGTGCCTCTGACAGAGCCTAATGAACAAAATAGAGATATGATACATTATTTGTGTATTTGCCAATAAGCAAGTGCTGAACCACAAACTGCAGAGCTTTCTGAGATGACTTCTCAGTACGATAGACAATGTAAGTAAGCTCAAATGCTTTATCCATCATCCATGTAGAAGCACACTAAAATTATCATCATCAGTGATATCCTCAGGTGCACCATCAGCGTGTCCTGCAGTTTTGACTCTCAGATCTGCCCTAAATTATCCTCCTTTATTTTGCATAGGGGCAAAAGTAGGTAACTTTAAAAAAAAAAAAAAACCAGCAGCAAGCAAGCCTTGATATATTAAAATATTTTTATGAATTCACACATTAAAAGATATGTTTGGGAATAAGTCTCCAAATACAGCAAATTAATTATATTAACCATAATAATAATTTTCAGGGTCTGATCATATTCCTGCCAATGAAGAATTTTTTTTTGTGCTTGGAAACCTAAGAGACAATAGTCTCTCTGGGAATTACTAACTTCTAAACATGTTTGCAGCTCCATGCACAGCGGCTGAACCGCTCTATTATTCACACAAAAGCCAGCAAAGGTTTTTTTAAGGGGACCAGATTCCACAACAGCAACAAGAGAATCTTTGTTGAACCATTGTACAGCAATTTCTACCCAACATGCTGAACCCTTAAGTAAAGCACAGTCAAACTAGAAATGTCCTTGATTTTTTTTCTGGAATTTTCTTCAAGTAAATTCAGAATGCAAGGAAAACAAAACTATTTGATTGTACCCTGTGTGTAAAGAAAACATCCTTTGGAGCATTATTTACGTTTCAGCATATCAACTGATTTTGCCTTTGAGCAGAGTATAAAATCACTTAATTAAATTCATTAATGATCACATTATTTACTTAGTGAAAACCAGGAATAAGGTAATTCAACTCTAAGGTTAAAATCCAACATAAAATAAAGTTAAAAGTATCCATTAAATTTTAGTCTTCATTTTAGGCTCCAAGTCTAATTTGCCAGTGTCATGGACTCATTTAGCAAAAATTATATTTATATAGTCAGCAAAGTCCTAAACCTAAAAAATGGAAGAGAGATCTGAGAAATTCATGGACATTAAAAACGTTCTTATGACTCACAGCTCATATGTGGTTCCTACATGGTGCTTCAGCTAAGACATTAAATATGATCTCTGACTTTTTACATGAGATAATGCCAAGGAATAAATAAAATCTATTACATCTGCTTTTGTTACTATTAAGACTACTATGGGACCAAAAAAGAAAGACAGATCTGTCAGAAGTGCTAAGGGCATTATTGTCTTTTCTCTATTTCAGCTTCCCACTCCAGGATGTATAGATAAGAAGAGGGTTTTTTTTAAACATCACATCTGGACTGCAGCTGCATCCATCTTTAAGGCTCCAAACTAAATTTTGTTTCTGGAAAAAATTACACTGTCAAGTTGGAAAAGACTTGAGGAATTCTTTCAAGCAATAAACCTTGAAAAATCATCTGACAATGAAAGATAGAGATAATACATCTATTTAGTTTGTTCAATACAACCCAGATATTTTTTTATTCTGCTATTTGCATTATTTTATGCATTCAAAGCCTACAATATAAAAAAGCAACAGAGAACGGTCCTCAAGTGTAAAAAGCACTTGAGATGTTTTTAAAGCTTTCTGAGAGAGAATAAACATGTTCAGCTGTAGTTGCACAGCTGTATTTCAATACATGAAGTATCTCTGCTCCTCTGAAAATGAAGTATTTATTATAAATACCCTTTAATTTTCTTTTGCTTGCATTCAGGACAGAAGCTCAAGGGCAAAATATAAATACGCTTGGTTATAGACAGCATGTGATTCAGTAACTCTACAGGTAATAATGATCAGGGACATTGTTGGCTTGAGGTCCTTCCTCCTTTTCTCTGGCATAATTTATATTGTGAATTTAAAAATTCTTACTCTTAATTTCATTCTCTTTCATGAGCCTTCTTTACCCACTCTACATATTGAATCAGCACTGTTCTTGGGATCAGAATGAAGTTATCTATTCTGAAGGAGACTTGCATCAGCATTTAGGAGAAAAATAAATGTATCAGAAAACAGAAAAATAAATCCAACATTCTCCATGTCAATATCTTTCATATTCTGGAACTATTAAAAACAATTCTACTTCAGTGAGCCCTATAGAATATAGAAAGGAGTAAAAATCAACAAGAAAATGAGATCTCATCAGAAAGTGGCAGATGTGTCCAGTGCAGACATCCATCTAATAAACAGGATCTTATCCATTAGATCATGCCATGTATCAATTTGGGGGCTGTCACATTGCATTTCCTACAATTTATTCACGTGAGGAAGGAAAGGGAGCAGAAAGTAAATAATTTATAAGAACTTCAGTTAGGAGAACCTGTCAATGCCTTTCTTCCCCTTACAACAACTAGTTTATTTTTTTTAGGAAAAAGATAAATCTAGTAGTTGAGAAAATGGAATAAAGGCAACTGAAAGACTAAAAGTCATGCATTTGGCAGCAGAGGATTGTAGTGGGATCCTGAAACACACCAACTTCTGTGAACTTATTTCTGCAAAAAACAACATGGAAAATGCAGAGGAGCCACTGTATACAGTGCCTTTTTTATATGAAGAGCTTCACATTATTTAGGATTGCAAATACCGACATATTTCCACCCACTGATATAATGGAAGCATTATCATGCTTTGGGTTGGAAGGGACCTTAAATATAATCTAGTTTTAAAATTCTTTTATGGGCAGGAAGAGTTTCCATCAGATCAGGTTGCTCAAAACCCCTCCAATCTGGTTTTGTTCGTTTCCGTGGATGGGGCATCCACAATCCCTCTATCAACCAATTCCAGTGCCTCATCACCCTCACAGTAGAGGATTTTTTCCTATTACACAATCGACACCTATCCTATTCCATCTCCAGCCCACTTCCCCATGTCCTACCAATACATGTCCCTGTGAGAATTCCCTCTCCAGATCTCTTGCAGCCCCCTTTAGGCACTAAAAGGGGCTCTAAGGTCTCCCTGGAGCTTTCTCCTCTCCAGGCTGAACCACCCAGCGCCCTCAGCCTGTCTCACAGAAGGAAGAAGAGTTCCAGCCATGGGGTTATCTTCCTTCTTCCATCTCCTCAGGCCTTCATTCCAACAGGTCAACATCTTTCTTGTGTTGAGGGCCCCAGAGCTGGACACATTATCCCAAATAGGGTCTCACAAAAACAGAGGAGAATCACCTTCCTACATCAGAGCTATGTAAAGCACAATGACATGAATTGCCCAGGAAAACTGCAATATGCAACATCATATGAGGAAAAGCCTCTTATGCAATGAAAGCGGTTAAATCTCTAAAAAGATGCCAACATTATCTTTCTGGCTATGCTGTCTAAAATTTCAATTCCTATATTTTATTCTGAATAAATGATGCAACTGAGGGCTTGTAAGATTGTTGCTGTCTGGGTGAAAATGAGACGGCGGACGGAGACGAGAGATCTCTATAAGCTGAATCTTAAAACTTAAGTTTTATTACAAAAGGTAGGGGGTAAGCTAGGACCCAGTTTAGAGCTGCTTGTGGCAGCTCAGAGCTGGCCCAGGTGGG
>VZTB01001044.1:12820-28074 GCA_013397245.1 Thryothorus ludovicianus
TTTTTTTTTTTTTTTTTTTTTTTTAGATACCATTTCTCCTTCATGGAAATTTAAATTTTGGCATTCAATATTCTGGACTGAAATGGATCACTTCATTTACTTTGTTTTCTCTGAACACAAACCTTGCAGTCAATCAACTAAATTATTATTTCAAAATAATGAATGCCTCATAGAAACATACTTTGACACCAAAATCCCTAAGAGAAAGAGCTCAAACACAACAGAGTATCTTTCCAAATACATAAATAAAGTTCCTGAAACTACAGCACAAAACAAATGATCAATTAAAGTGTACTTGTTAGAATGTGTCTATTTACTTTGTGAACATTTGCAAATATAAAATGTATTGAATTTCAGTGATGCAAAGTAATAAAATTTAAAAAAAAAAAAAATATATGGCTTTATACCCCATGCTTTTATTTCCCTATCTTGTTTTACAAGATAGTGGTTCCCTATGCCTATATGCCTAAGTCCTCATAATGCAGCCTTACCAGACTTACCAGCTCACAGTTTGCAGCATAATTTTCATAATGGATAGTTTCACTGAATTCATGTGATGTTAAACATAAGCAGACATGCCTGCAATATCTTCAGTTACATGTACTGAGGTAAACAGGAGCTTGCAATTTTTCATTCTAATGCCTCTTGTTGATTACAAGTTTTGCAATTTTTGAAAGAGGTGGTGCGACACAGGACACTAAAGGTTCAGTGCAGGATTTAGCACCATAAAGTTACAGCTTTGCCCTGGCATCTGGGGAGATCATAAAAGCAAAATGATGGTGTGGTAAACTCAAGTATGTCCAAGATTGAATTAAACTAGTGCTCCCAGGCTGAAAAGGCTCACCCATGTGGTTTAAAACTATCTGAGACACCTGACATGAATTTAGACTTAGAAGGCTCCTCACCATGTGTAAAGCAAATGTCTTTGATGGGCCCAAGAGTGCAGCTCCCACCATGTTCCACAATGAAATCTACTTTAAACTCCCCAAACTCACCATTCGAGCTCAACCAGCAAACAGTAAATAAGAAGCTCAAAGGAATTCTTTAAAATAATACTGCTCCTCCAAAAGCAAAAGACTAATGAAGACGTAGACACACTTGTTTGGAATCCTGTTATCCAAATGTTCAATGATTCCTTCCAAGAATTTGTACAGAGTAATGAGGTATGGCTTCCTTCTGCTAAAACTGTATTCCCTTCTATAATCATATATTTCCATTAATTTACCAGCTCAAGCTTTTGATACAATTTCTCATAATTTTTTAGCAGTCTGAAAAGGACTATATTCCTTTTTGTTTCATACTTGGAGCCATTTCAAAAAAACAACATCCCATTTACTACCCCATGGTCAATTTAAGTAGTACATTATATAGTAAACCCAGCAGTCAGTAATTTCATGATTGAGTTCCTTGAGAATTTTGGGGTGAATACCAATGATCTGGACTGTGAAGACTAGATGGACCATTGCTGATTTATTACTATTAATTTTATCAATTTCACTATAAAATGTCCTGGTGTTTCTTATTAGAGAAATCCTCACATATGTACCCTATAGAGAAAGGTGCTACAGAGCTTTTCATGGAAAAATTCAGAATGGTTCATTAAACATAATCAACTTTTAAGATTCAAACACGTCAGTCAGAATCACTTTCTCAGCTCAGCACTGTACACTTAGCTTCTCCTCTCAGGCTTTCCTTCACTGCTTTCTAAAGCATTTATCAAAGTTTCTGAAAACCAGATTTTCATCAAGCTAACTTTTAAATAGCATAAAGGTAAGCATGGAGATCCTACTTTTATTACCAAAGAGAGGCAGAAAACTGGTGAAAATATTTCTGGTATACAAAATCATGTTTCCTTTACTACACAGTGTTTTAAAAATGTGTGAGTTCTTAATTTATCAAAGTATGAAAGATCATTATTTTTTTTGCAGGTGGACTGTATCTACAACGATGAATTGAGATAATTAAAGGTCTTCTTAGAAATTAAAGCCACAAATTAAAGAGTGGTATTATGATTAGCAATATCAGCAAAGAAAATAAAGTAGGAATTTATAATTTCTGCTGACAAAACATCAATTGTTCCTCACAGTGTGTCAGAAAGAAGCCAGCTCTAGTCCGTGTCAATACCAATGAGTGATGGTGAATCACTAGCTGAATAGAAAGTCATGACAAATCTGGCAGATGACTAATAAGAATACTCATACACTTATTTATACAAAGTGATTATGTAAGAGTCATGCTTTTGAGGTTGATGGTAGTGTCAATCATATGGTGGAGGGGAGTCAGTACCAGGCCCAGAAAGTGTGTACCCTCTCATGTTTGCTTGTTCTCACTCCAAGGGAGATTGTTTAAACTTAACCCTCACATCACTCTTCCATGCTGGCACTTCATGCAAGACAGGCGCAGGAACCCTGAGGTGACAGCCAGTGGTGCCACTTTCTGATGGACAGTGGCTCCAAAGCACAGGAGCTTTCATGAGGGCCAGACAGGCACATCCCATGCATGATGCCAGAGACACAGGAATCCTGCCTTTCTCATCTCAAAAGTATCTTTTCATCTAGATCTGATCCAGAGGACCCCACTCAAGAGAGTTAATGGAACTGGCTAAGCTCCTGCAAAACATACACCCCTATATTTTTCATGGTTCAGAATAGGTTCACATTTTAGACAATTACTTGTTTTACGGCAAGTCGATTCCAACATTACAAGAAATTTATGTCTTCTCTTATTCATAAAAAAATCCACATTTGATCATTCTCTCTATTTCCTCGTCTTTATTTTCTTACTACTTTAACCCATGTCTCTGTGCCACTATACCACTCCTTGTTGACACCCACCCACCTTCTTTCCTCTCCTGTTGGTGCTAAATATTTTTTTTTTTTAGTTACTGTACAATTATATTCAAAGCCCCCTGTCAGGATGAAAAGTTCTCTCCCTTCTGTAAACACCTATAAAAGCGACCTTTCCTCCATTAGCAGATATCAACCACAAGAATAAAAGAAGAAAACCAGGAAAAAAAGGTAGTGTAGTAACAAAATGCAAGAGGTGTTTCACAGAAATAGTAAAGAGCTTTATGATCCTCATTAGAAGTGAATTACTGAGTTTTATAAATAGTTCAACCTCTTATTGGAAATAAAATGAAATGTTTTTAAATTAGCCTTGTGTTTCTGTTGATATACTTCAGAGCAATATTGGCCTCGAGATCCCTTAATGCCTTTTAATAAAGCATACAAGATGAAATAAGAAAAATTAAAAGTCAATTTAAATACACTTAGAAGATTTCAATTTGTATGTGTTAGTGGAGTAAATTACAGTTAATGTGTTAAAGTTCTGGGGTTTGTTATTTCTAAATGATGCAATTAGCCTCCAGGTTCAAACTCAATGTTACATTATAACTATTTTTAGCAAGTAAAAAATCACTTTACATCTACAGTTAATTGCAGTTAATTTGGCCTTTGAGATATACTAGTTTGAAAGCAATAATGATTTTTAATGACAATGACAATAGCAAATGCATAAACTAATGAGAATTAAAATGAAAAACCCATGGAGTCCAAGAGTGTCCATCTACTTTTTTTTGCCTTTCCTCATCAAACTACACTGCAGAAAGATGTTTCAGAATGATGCGTGAAACAAAGCTGAAAACATAAAAAGGAATATTTCAAGCACTTCAAATTCTCATAATTACTCTTTGTTTTTCGCAATCAGTGAAGTATGTCAAAATCAGAACAGTTTTTAACATTAAAAATCTTGTTTGGTACCTAATGAGGTCAACCAGTCCGTCATTGTTCTCCACGAGCACACAGAGCCCTGCAGTGACACTGCTGCACCTGCATCCAGGTGACCTCTGCAGTCCCTTCCAGCCTCAGCCACTCTGCCCTATCCAGCCTGGATCACACTTCTGTCCTTCACAGAAGTGACTTCTCTTCTTGATCCACTTACAAGAAAACAGAGACGTGTTCATAAGGACTTACACACCTTAGAAGAAGGAATAAAAAGTACTCCTTCTAAATAAAGAGAAAATACCTGGTTTTGTAGCTTCACTTATTACAATCTTTGCAAAATATTTCGTAAGTGAAATATTTAAGCAAACATTTAACAAGCTCATCAGAAGTGGCTATGTAAGCACCATCACTCAGATATCTCCAAAATTATAATGGCTCTTTAAAAAAGAAAAACAACAAATACTTTATAGTAGCTTTTGGTACAAATCACAACCTAGGAGTACAGTAGGACACAAACGAGATGTTTGTCCTTTTATCCTTACATTCTTGTCATCCCTTTCAAAAATTCTTTTCAACAGCAATGGAAGTGTAGGATTACCATTTCTGTCATCAACATGGTCATGAAGAGAATAACTCTCTGCAAAACTGCATTCAGATCTCCTGTCACATGGCTTCAGAAAAATCTGAATACAATAGGATTTTCATACCCTTCCATTCCAACATACCATATGCACATAAATAAATATTCCAGTCTTGGGAAGCTGATGGGGCTGGCTTTCATTCTATTATCTCACTTACTGCATTATTCACCCCCCTAGATCACACCTTACAGGTATTAGACATTTGCCTTAGTGAGGGCAGCACTGAAGGGTGCAGGTGAGCATCATAACTCCCACCTGCTTCTGGGGAAACTAAAATGGTACAAACTTGAAAGGTTGCTCAGTGCAATTAGGGGCATGTATAGATAAACAACAAGACATTTACAAACATTTGTTGAATCCTTGCCGAGTCTAGGAATGAAATCACCAATCTGAAAGGTATGTGCACAGTGGAGTCAAAGCTCAGTGATCAGGAGTGGCAAAGCTGACACAGTGGAAATGCATTAGAAGAGCAGCTAATCACAGAAATTTCTTGGTAATGACACTGGATTGAATAATTATATAGTGGATTAATGTTCTTTTTATTAGCAATCTGTTGCAGCTATATAATGAAGAGTAACCCAAAGCAGAAGATAGAATAAGTAAAATTCCCATGCTACCTGGAGTTTCAGTAAGGGAAAATATGATTGATATGGGTCCAGATGCATAACATTTTCATTATTTTTTTAGGAAATTACATAAAAGAAAATCTTCAAATTGATCACTCATTGCAAGATGTAAAAGGAGAAACATAAAAATATTTTTCTAAATAATTTGCTTAGAAAAATACAAAAATATGACAACAAAAAATACATTTATGTGGAAAATACATTGAAACCTCCCTTCTTTTGTATAGTAAATATTTATTGCCATCAATTGCTAAATTAAAATATCAAAATGTCTATTATGATGATCATTCCCATCAATACAACATGGTACAACAGATGAATTAACAAAATACTGGAAAAAAAAAAGATTGTTTGCTCCAATTAAGTAATTTCCTGTAAATTCTGCCAGCAGTTTCCAGTTTTATATCCCACTACTTTCCCCCTCACATCAGTACTAAGAATAATAATTTTATATTTAACTTATATTTTTGGTCAGTATAGGAACCGATATATTCTTACAGAAATAAATTTGTCATAAAATACCCTTTGACCCGGTTGATTTGAACCTCTGTTGCACCCTGGAAGTGAGTGATCCAGTTCTAGAATTTCTAGGAAAAAAATAAAAAAATTAAAAGTAACCAAAATTAAAGTAATTCTACCTGCAAGTGGTTTTAATTGTAAGACTAAAGCCGAAGAGCAGGAAAAAAAAAAAAGAGCTTCTTAGGTTTCTTAGGCCCTATGCGCCCAAGGCTTAAAACTATGTACTTTAAAAGTTGGTTTTGGTTTTGTTTTTGTTGTTTTTTGAGTTTTATTTATGTGTGAGGGTGATAAGAGTAGGGTGGAGGTTTTGTGCCTTATGGGTCTTTTTCTGCAGTACACTCCAGTCTGGATTTATCGTCAGTATAAAAAACTTAGTTTTGTTCTCAATGTTTAGGTTGCTCTAGGCTGAACTGGGTATGTTATGTGTTTGTGTAATGATGTTTTAAGCCAATGGTTAAATATTTGAAAAGGTGCTTCATGTAGGTGATCAGTTTACAGAGTGAAAGTAAGTTAGTATTATGTAACTGCCTCTACTTAGTATTTTTCTTTTTTTTTGTTTTCTACATCACTATATTTTCACTAGCAACTGTGATACTACTTGAATGAATCTCCCATAGCAAGGAGATTTCTGGTCATTTCTTCACAGCTGAGAGAGCTGAGAGAACAACCTCTACTGAACCTGTTAAAACTTGTAGCCTGTAGGCTTTGCTGTTACAGAATAATAGAAAAAGCTGAGTTGGAAGGGACCCATCAGGATCAATGACTCCAACTGCTGGTCATGCACAGGAAAGCCCAAGAGTCACACCAGGTACCTGAGAGTGTTGTCTGAACCCTTCTTGAGCTCTCTCAGGCTTGGTGACCACTGCCCTGGGGAGCTGCTCCAGTGCCCAGCACCCTCTGGAGGAAGAACCTTTTCCTAATACTCAATCTACATCTCCCTTTCATGTAATTTCCTCGAGTTCTGTCACTGACCACTTGACCCTTCTCTTCCTCTCACAAGGAAGNGAGGTGAGGCTGCCCCAGCCCAGAGCAGAGTGGACAATGCCCTCCCTTGCCCAGCTGGCCGTGCTGTCCCTGATGCCCCCAGGACACGCTGGGCCCTCCTGGCTGCCCGGGCACACTCTTGCCTCAATTGTGTTGCACAATTAAAAAAAAACAAACAAAAACCAATGATGAATTCAGTTTGCTTTTATTTTGTCAACCACAGGCACTACTGGAATTGAATAATTACTAGAAATAATAAAAACAAACTAAACTAGTCAATATTGAGCCACTCTTTCGATGTAAAATGGCTGAAATATATTTGCAGAAATACAGATATTATTTTTAAGAAAGTTCAAACATATGAGCAACAATTTAATAAGCATTTTTAGATATATATTAGCTATCCTACCACTAATTCATTTATCTTCTAAAGCCAATTGTCTTTTACCAAATATTACAGCTTTCCATATGAAATATCAGGAAGAGACACATTCTGAAAAATTAAATGGTATCTTATGATACTTACGACACTTACATTATGATAATAATATATAATTTAAAGGACATAATCCCAACTTTGAAGGGCCCAGGTCCAGGGAAAAAATGTACTTGAAATCATTATTTATTCTAAGAAATCATATCACTTGTGTTTCATGGCTAAAAGTCAATTAAAACTAAAACATATGTTCCTTATAGATCACCAAGTCTTTTTTTTCTGGTATTATTGCAGAGTTTCAGAAATAGTGAAAAAAATCCCTTGCTACTGAAAGAACAAATGAGTGGGTGGACAGGAGGTACTGAACAACTAATTGGATGGTTTTAGAAAATGTTTTGATCATTTTATATCATTAACTTGGACAAAAATTTTTGTTCTTAGCAGCCTACACCCATCAGCTGTCTTGTATTTCTAGAAACTCATTGGAGCTTTATTTACTTCTGTGATGTTTTTCAGAATAGTAGATCATTAAATAAAGCAATTTTTTTTTAAATAGGCCGTTTTAAGGAATAAACAGTATCCACTGCCAAGAGATTAAGACCTAGCAACTACACAGGCATTTTGTATCCAAATAATGGGCTTCAAAGCCACATAAAGTTTCCTTAAGAAACAATCCAATACAAGAGAAGTGCACACAAAACAATATCTGTTCTTTTCTCTCCTATTATCAGCACCATCCAAAGCCAGTTTTCACTTTCTCCTGGGGAGGCTAGAAAGACCTAAGGCTGTAAGAGGTATCCAAATCCCAGGAGTGATCATTTTCCATCCCCGGTTTAGAATGTGAGGATGCACATTCTTGATGGGTGTGGGGACTCGTGCTCATGAGCATCCCTGTGGCTGGCATCCAGATCTGACAAGACAAAGAGCAGAACCTTTTCCAGGACACACACACAGCTAACACTCCTGTAAACACAAAGCACAGGTGGTACAGCACTGCTCTTCCTCTCCAACCAAGAATATTTTGGATTTAAAATGAGAATAATGTTGATAACATACTGACATTTTAGTCATTACTAAGTAGCATTTCTGTTAAGTCAAGGACTTTTCAATTTCCCATGTTCTACCAGTGAGCAGGTGTACAAGAAGATAAAGTAGGAGGGAGCTTAGCCAGGACAGCTGACCCAGACTGCCCAAAGGGATATTCCATATCATAGAACGTGATGCCTCATATATAAGCTGGGAGGAGTGGACAGGGAGGAGCAGTCACTGCTTGGAGGCAGACGGGCCTCACTTGTCTTTCTTGAGTTTTATCTCTCTCTTGCTCTACGTCTCTCCCCTTTTACTTTATTACTTATTATTATTAATAGTAATAATAATTTATCACTATCTTAATTATTATTTTTACTACTATTACTACTACTAAATTTTATTTGTTTTCAAATATTAAGCTGTTCAACTTTCACCTTTTCTTTTCTGATTCTCCTCCCCANCCTCATATATAAGCTGGGAGGAGTGGACAGGGAGGAGCAGTCACTGCTTGGAGGCAGACGGGCCTCACTTGTCTTTCTTGAGTTTTATCTCTCTCTTGCTCTATGTCTCTCTCTCCCCTTTTACTTTATTACTTATTATTATTAATAGTAATAATAATTTATCACTATCTTAATTATTATTTTTACTACTATTACTACTACTAAATTTTATTTGTTTTCAAATATTAAGCTGTTCAACTTTCACCTTTTCTTTTCTGATTCTCCTCCCCATTCCACCCAGGGAGAGGAGGTGTGAGCCAGTGCCTGTGTGGTATTTAGTTGCTGGTTGAGGTTAAGTCACAATAATTCTGTCTCCATTGTCGTGTGCATAAGGACAATGGAAATACTGGTAACACATATGAGTAAATAATGCTAAAGAGAAAATAGAAGTGGAGTCGTGCATTCCTTCTACTGCCTCCTCCAGATCATATTAAGGAATAATGGACAAATACACTGCAGGAGCTGTTGCACCCTGTGCATTAACTTTGTGCTTCACCAGAAAGGTCTTTAAGCCTGCCTAAAATACTGGCAGAAGCCTTAAACCGGAAATAAAACTGAAAATAAACTGATTTCCCCTTTAACATTCCCCAGAGAAACTTGCCATGTCATTTTCCCCCTAAGGGAGACCTCTTAAATACTTTATGATAATCTCTTTTATTAATAAGATTCCTAGATAATTTGGAAAATCTTATTATTCATTATTGCAACCTTTATCTGACAACTGTCTTGTTGTATCTTCAATTAGTTTTCAGAACTTGTAGTAAATTCATTCAGTTATACGCCTGAAGAATTGCAAATTAACTTTCTCATCCTTTTTATAAAATTTAGCAATTTTTGAGTATTAACGAAAATTAAATTTCATTAAAGTTTCATAAAATAGGAAGCATTAAGGCTTGTACACTCCATTAAATTATCTGGTTCATGAATACTACACACAAAAGTCATATTAAGTAGGAAGGTAGCAAGTCTGCAAAGGCCTTGCACTTATTCCTCTGTAAATAACAATGTTCTATAAAGGCAAAACTAATTTAACAAATACTGAAGAACAGGTGGGGAACATTTGTGACATCTTAGAACTGCCATTAAAGCATGACAACATTCCATTATTACTAGACATCTGTTTGCAATTCCAATATAAAATAATTAATGAAAAAAAAAAATTTTCTAGGTCATTATATATTTATTATATTACTATCCATTTGGTATAATGTTGATATAAGTGGAAGGAAACTGTGGAGCTAATTACTACTCAGGTTTCCAGAATATAACAGTAGAATATTTGACAACAAATGGAGACAATTCATGCTTAAATGGCAAGGTAATAACTGTTTTCCTTGTGCCAGGAAAGAGGAACTTGAGAATTCTGAGGTGATGACAAAATAAATCACACAAATAAAAACCAACATAAAATGTAAAGTAGGTTGTGTGAGCTTTGGAAGACAAAGCACAAGGAAAGAGGCAGCTCTGTTGACAAGGAAAGATATTAATTTTGCTGTCAGATGGGATGTTATTGCAACTCAGGGAACAACTGAGGAAGAATGAGTAGATAAAGTATCTAATTCTATCAAGGGTGACTCTCTGCAAGTAATCACAAACTGCAGTAAGGAACAGTCAATCAAAATCATTGCAGTATGTGCCTGGATATTGTTCACACAAAATACAACATTAGTGGATTTGTAACAGGTCAGTCTGCACAAGGTTCATAATAAAAATGACTCAAGTTTGGAACAGTAAGACAGAGACAGAAAACTTATAACTAGATAAAATACGTTCACACAAAACACCTTGAAGTTTTTTCCAGCAATTTCATACAAATACAATGTGTAGATTCCTCCTACATGATCAAAGAAGAATGCAAAGGAAAGCTTGATGGGGTCTCACAAAAGAGAAGAGAGCTCAGGTATAGTGAAAAAATCTTATAGATGTCAGTTAAACTCAGGATTTAAAAGAGCTCTAGCGAACCTAAAGACAGTTCTGGAACAGTGCTGAGAGACTAAGAAATGCAACTTATCAGCTCCTTCCATCTAGAAATGCAAACAAAAAAATTGTTATAAGCTAGTTGCCTTAGCAACAGTACTACAAATTAAATGCTGCAAATTCTTGAGCAATAAGTGAGGTTGTAGCCTGGCAACATGTGGCACGTGAGAAGCTCCTGACCTCAGCCTCAGTGGCATAATGGCCCCAGAGCAAATGGCCACATTGCCAAGGTTTAGGCTAAATGAACACTTCCATCAAAAAAGCAATCTAAAAGATTTCTCAGCAATCACATGATACAGTATTAAAATTTATACACTGCAGTGAGTGAAATAAACCTTCAAAAACACTTATGTCTGTGTACACCTGGGGGTTTCCTGCCCCAACTGTTTCTCTACATGGGATAGTGATTAATTAGGAATACAGTGGTTGACAAAAGTGCAAGGTGATAGTGCCTGATTTATGACCTCTGATGTCAAGTCCTGTTGTCATTACTCTGAGCTAAACCAGTACTCAACAGATCCGTGCTGATTATACACATATTGAGCACAGAAGTAATAAAAGAAATAAACTAGCAATTGCTATAAATATAGGTGAGTATATGTATATACACATGTGCATTGTAATGTAATGAGAGAAGTGCCCAGGAGGATAGAATTCCATTGCTTCAGGGAAGTATTTCAGTGTTACTGCAAATTTTATACTACTTTATTATGTGTATCCAAATTTATGTCTGTACCTGTGATTTATGCATAGCCTTTCCTTGCCTCTTCAAAAGCACCAAGGTTACACTGTTAAAACTGAAAAACCCAATGGGAAAAATCCAAAAGAAAATCTTTTATATATGCCCCTGGAAAATAAAAAGCCTTGATAGGCAAAGACACACAAACTATATAAATATCTGCTAGAAAATAAAGAAAAAGAGATAAGTGACTCCTGCAGTCTCATCAAGAAGCCAGGTCCTGTTCAGTAATGGGTCCTGACAGCTGAACTGGTAAGACATTTTACTAAACTCTAACAAGAATTAGCAAGCCTTTGAAGTCTACTGTACTTGCAATATCTTTAGAGTGTTACATATATTGAGTTATTTTTTTCACCTCTGTTGCTGTCTATCTCAGTCCTCTAGCAGAGAGACTTCTGTTTGTAATACCACATCCAGAGTTGGTATGGAANAATCCAAAAGAAAATCTTTTATATATGCCCCTGGAAAATAAAAAGCCTTGATAGGCAAAGACACACAAACTATATAAATATCTGCTAGAAAATAAAGAAAAAGAGATAAGTGACTCCTGCAGTCTCATCAAGAAGCCAGGTCCTGTTCAGTAATGGGTCCTGACAGCTGAACTGGTAAGACATTTTACTAAACTCTAACAAGAATTAGCAAGCCTTTGAAGTTTACTGTACTTGCAATATCTTAAGAGTGTTACAGATATTAATGAGTTACTTTTTTCACCTCTGTTGCTGTCTATCTCAGTCCTCTAGCAGAGATACTTCTGTTTGTAATACCACATCCAGAGTTGGTATGGAAACAGTGATGCTGTCATACCTTATCTTTATTACTAATCTTCAGAAAGGAAAAAAAAACAAAACTTTGCCTGAAAACCTGTTTTAAAGACCGTTACCTTTGGCTTTTCATAACAGTAGCATAAAAACTCTTTGAAAGATATATTAATGAGAATAACAATGTCCAACTATAACAGATACATGTCCCTAAAGGTTCTTTGATTTTTTTTTTTCTAGGAGTTGCACCCCTCTGCAGTGAAGCAGAGTACATCAGCTGTGTACTCCTTGTACAGAGAAACAGGAAACCCATTGACACCGTAACATCTGCCTACAGGTTACAGAAGACACCATCACTTCTGAAAACTGCTATTTTGAGACTGTAAAAGGTTGCAAGCTATAATTTCAATGTTTAGCATACTGAGAGGTGATAAAAGTGGCTAGATAGAATTAATGGATTTTGTTCTGACAGTCTCTGTGCAATTTCCCATTCACATTATTTTCAATTATTTCCTACTTTTCACACGAAAATCTATTCAAAAATATGATAGGTCTACTTTGAAAATTGAATCTTTTGTCCTTGGTAAAGAAGATTATTACATGGATAATCATCTCAAATATTTAATTATTTTANCGTAATTACTTAAATGTCACTGCTTCTAGAGGGACCTATCCAGAGTTTGTGTAAGAAGTAAATCTTACTCCAATTTTTCCTCAATATAGAAAAATCAGAAATCTTATTTTTACTGAGACTGTCCACAAAAACTCACAGAAAGTAATACTTTAATAAACGACAATAAACTAGAGATTCTGTGCAAAACTCAGAACTCTAAGACAGTTTTTTTTTTCTTTTTCTACATGCTGTATTTTTTGCAAAGAAAATGAAATTTTGCAATCTTTTTAAATCAGGTGACGTTACCAATAATCATACCTTGAAAGAATCAGATAAAGTAGATGTATGAAATGGAAAGAAAGTAATCTGTACATTTATTCAATTAAACACAAAATATTATATAGATAATACTCAAATATGTACCTTTGACTCTTTGAAATAAACATCTGTAGATTGGTTGCCTAGGTCTTTATACCAGTAAATTATCACTTATTTTAAACTAATGCTTCACTATTAATCCTGCTTAGGTAAGTGATATTTATGAAATCCAAAAATCAAAACCCAACCAACCAAAACAAAAGAGAAAAATAACCACTCCTAGAAATAATTCCAGTGTTATTTATCCCAATGTTTGTCAGCATAATCATGGATTACTTTATGTTAATCTCCTGAGAAATGTTTACCCCCTACATCCCTGGCATTTAGCTGTCCGAATTCTGCTTAAAAAAGAATGTAGTAACTATGCCTGGAAAGCAAAGAAACATGAAAAGAAATTTTCATGCTACAAATAGAGAAGAAAGATGTGATAGAGGGTAAGGGATTGAGTTGTCCCTTATTTATGCCAATAGCCACTAGGAGCTCACATCCTGACACTGAAAACTGGGCCATTCCTCATTGGAGTGCAGAGGCATGCAAAAACAAAACCCATGGTTTTTGTTCGGTTTTTTTTTTAGCATATAGATTTCCTATAACTAATTAATATTTAAATAGTAATCTGAACCATAGAAGTCATCACACATACTTTGGCACACATCTGACTCAGAGTATTCTTTCATCATCCTCACACAAGAATAATTTTCTTCTTAGAACAGCTGTAGAGAAGCTGAACTTTTGAATGGAACGCAGCATTTCCATGCCACACACAAAACCAAAGTAATTGGAAAGTTGCCAATTAATTGTGTGCAACATCTGCCCTCAATAGTGATGCCCAATGTTGTTGATAATAAAGCCTCACTTGCTGAGACTCAGCACTAATCGACAGTTTATTTCTTTGAACTCCCTATTACTTGTAATGTCAGATATTCCTGTTGAAAAACACCCCTTAAAAGTCCTCAAAAGTGACTGTGGATGCTAAGAAAGCTATCTGGGACCAAACTTACTAAAACACAGATTCCATCTCAGCTCCAGACTCAGCCCCATCATCAGGTTAATTTAATTTGTGTTGTTTTCTTTACTGCTGACTGGGGAACAATGAATTTCAAATTGCTCTAATTTGTTTGTATCTCAAAGTAATTTGAAAACAAAATCAAGGGAGATCAACCTAGTCTGCCTGTTTAGTGAAAAGTCATATTGCATATATCACGTTTTTAATAAAAAAGTATTTATTAGTTGCAGCATTGCACAAACACTGACAATGTGTTTTAGGGGAATGCAAGGGAAGTTATTTCACTCTAAAGGTAATGAATGGATCAAATTTAAGATGCACATACAGCTACTCCTGACAATAAGCTCAATATTTTCTAAAACCTAGTTATTCTATTTCATATTCATATTCTCAGTTAGCCCAGAAGCTGTGTAGTGCCTGGTCATCATGTCCTCCCAGTCCTAAACTATGAGTATCTATGCAGTTACAGTCATTCGGCATAAAAGACAAACTTTCATTTAGAAATTAAAAGAAAGAAAAGAATATAAATGTCAAGGAGACCCACATCTAATACTCTTTGATGTATTCACTCAGCACAATGAAATCTGTTCTTCTGACTACCCTTCAAGGCATTGCTCCTTACTAAGGTAAATGGAGATGCAGCTCTTTTGTAAAGCACTAATTGGATGTTCCTTCTGACCAGACTTTTGGTTGTGCATAATCAAGTAACCTTGTACATTCACACCTCAAACATGCAAGCTTTTCTATTTGAAATGTTTCATATCTCCATGCATAGGTCAAGTGCTTATGCTTTATTCTCACTACTCATTTCAAATGTAGACATGTCTTTACCCAACTGCTTAGCATTTCTTAGCAGCTCGTAAGGATTCCCAATAAAATTGCTGTGAATTTCAACAATGACTCATTGTAAACCTTTAAATGACTCCTTTCCATTTTGACAAAATTTAACATTCTATTCCTGTATCTGACAGTCTTTTTCAACTGTAACTAAACACATTTGAACATTGACTTACAAAGTCTTCTGAATTTTATCAGAAAGTATTAAACTACAGCAGGCATTTTGCAGTGCAGAGATGAAACAGACATATGACATAAATGTAGTAAAAATATTAATGCTTTATATGATCATTTATTTCCGGTTAAGCTGAAGAAACTTTGCAGTAAAACTCCAACCTGTTGCTTACACTATTTCAGAGAATAAAAGCATTCATCAAACAGCGTGTAACTAAATCATCACAACAACCTTTACTTTTGTTATGAAATACATTCCAGAGTCCTAAGATCCTACTCCAAATAATGCTGGACTTTTCACACGAAAATCTATTC
>VZTB01001058.1:0-14154 GCA_013397245.1 Thryothorus ludovicianus
GTAGGCAGGTCAAGTGTGGACATCGTTATGCGAGGGAATGCCAGACTAGGGAGGATTAGGGCAAGGCAAGAAACTGTTGGGTTGGCAAGGCAAGGCAAGGCAGATGAGAGGAACATTCAAGGATTGCTGGTACTCAGAAGTGGCCTGACAGACTACTCTGTCCAGCCTTGATCTCATATGGGCTGTCTCTAATCTATGCCTAAAACACTTGGGACTAGCCTCTTTCCCTTCATGTGCAAAAGAACTGTCACTCTAGTCCCAGAGTCCAAGAGTGAAATGTGAATTGCCTGTCAAAAATTCAAGCTATGCAAGGATTGGTGCCAGACAAAAGCTGCCCAGACAGATGAGTGTGGCAGCATGCATCCTCCCCTGGACTTCCTCTCATCATGTGATCCTGAAAGTGAGGATACATGAAAGTTTTGAGAGTCATAGGAGGAGCAGACAGGGCAGGGTAAGGCTGGGAAATGTCACTAAAAGGGGGTCTTGAATGCTGGGTGGAGGCAGGTGAGGAAGGTAATGCAAGACAAGGGAGAGCTTCAAGGGCAAGGCAAGGCAATGCAAGCATTAGAAGGACAAGAAAAGGTAAAGCTGGACCTGGATACATGGGTAAGGAAGTAAGGTGGGGGATGGGTGATCAAGTCAATGCAAGGCAGTGAAGACAAGGCAGTGTGTGTGTGTGTGTGTGTGTGTGTGTGTGTAGGGGTGTGTGGGGTATGTGTATGTGTTGCGGGAGGGGTGTGAGTGCAGGCCTTGTGTGCGGGTCACGGTGCCAGTGGGAGCCACCAAGAATGTGTGGGAGTGAAAGGAGTAAGATGAACGTGTCTTTAAAAACAGACCGTGTGAATCTACTTGTAGACAAGGCTAGGAACTTACGGCTAGTGAAGTAACAGAATAAACTTTTAGTTCTAGAAACTGATACTAATCAAGACAGACTGTTGATCAGCCAAGGCTGTGTCAAATTCTGGACTCAGAGCAAGAGAACAGAGACTTCATAGAATTGAGAAGAGTTTCTTTTCCTTTCTGTTATATAACAAAAGCAAGAGTGTGTTTTAGAGTGGGGCATAGAGTAGATGATTTGGAAAGTCTGTACCTTCCAATTACCTCAGCCAATGGAGGAAGGAAGAGGGTGATGCAGTAGGGAGCTTAGGATAAAAAGGGGGCTCTTTCCCCCAAGCATTTGAGATACTCCATGGAAAATACCCCATGACCTCTTCCTTTATTCAAATAAAGTTACAGGACTCCTCTGTCTCTTTTTGGGACATAAACCTCTGGTACTAGAGATTAATTTTCCTAACAGAATGAGCACTCATCTGAGATCCTTCCACCATCCAGTGGCAGTGAGCAGAGCTGAAGATGCCACTCACCCATGGTTTGTGATCAGTTCTCTTCAGTGGCAGTCAGCACTGGGCGATTGATTGGGTACCCGATAGTGTTCACTTGAGACAGACTTGAGTGGTGGACCAGGTGGTCCGTGAAGAGTCCGCAGGGAAAGGACAAATGAAAATGTCACCAAGCAATGGGATTTTGGGGGAGGGAATCTGAGAGGGCACCCATGGAGTGTAGCACAGGTAAATTCAAGAATGGGTCCTGGCAAAAGGGATGATGATACTTAAGATCTCCAAAGAATCCCGTAGGAGAATGTTGAGGTACTTTGCACATTCTCCCAGAAATAATTAAGGACAATTCATGCCTGGGGGGCAATAAAGGGAGTTGAGAAGAGATCTCAGCAGCAGGGGACAGGTGGTGTTGGTATGTTGGGAACGGATTTGTTGAAGTAAAATGTGGAGGAATACGGCTAAGCCAAGTAGCAGCAGAAGACATTTATTCTCAAAATTTTCCAGCTGATCCAGCTGATCCAGCTGCAGGTTCTTCACATCCCCAGCTTCCAAGAAAGTCAGGATTTAGAGGTGTTTTTCTGTGATGGGAAGTGTCAGGACCTGGCCATTGACGTGCCTCCCAGACAGGAGCAGCAGTGGCCCCCAGCCTCCATTAAGGCTGGACACACTGACCCCCATAAGGCTGCAGGACAACCCAGCCACCTGTGGTGCTGCTGGCTTGCCCACTGGTTGTGCCAGCAGGGGCCGCATTTGGACACCATGGCAGGATGGGGACTGGCTCTAGTATAGGCTGTATGGCAAAGAGGGTGAGCACAAAGAAGAGGAGCAAAGAATATCTGGGAAATGTGAATTATATGTGCTAGGGTTATGTTGAAGTTTCAGAGACAGGCCATCAACAAGACTACCGGATTCATGCAGCAACAGCCAGAGTTCATTGATGCATTCCCTCTTTTATAGGGGCTTTGAATTTCCCATACTTAGAGAGATGATTGGACAAAGGTCTTAACTCTGCCTAGCTCACTGGCCAATGATACAGGTGCATTCCCTGTTCAAAGAGATTGGCTGGGGTCCCCCTGTTTGAACTCAAATTCAGCCTATTATTTTAAAACCTGGGGGCTTATTTACTCCTTGTTCTCTAATGAGCTAGGCTGGTCGAGCTGGTATCTGTTATGGCCAAATTATCTATGCAGCTATAGACTACCTACAGCTGTCATGGGATTAGAATTTTCTTTTAAAGATTTTGTTTGGGTCACTGGAGAAACAAATGATTTTGAGCTGTTCGAGAATGAGCACCCAGAGGCAGTAGCGGGAGTGGGAGCTATAGGAAGGGCAGAACAAAGCTCCTGGATGAACTGGTTAGAAAGATAGAGCAAGTGTTATGTAAGAAAGGATGAGGAAAAAGTGAATGCAAAGGTGATTGCAGAGTTCTTACTGCTACAGAGGAATAAACTGCAGGACCCAAGAGGGTCCGGAGGACAGAAAGGAACAGGATTGGCCACAAGGATCTGGCAGAAGCAGTCCATCCTTGGCAAGGGAGAACCAACCCAAATAGCAGTTGAGAAGGAATCAGGGTACTATTTGCAGGGACACTGGAAGCAAGACTATCCGCAGAAACAATTGGATCCTCAGGAGGAGGAAGTCCAGTAATTAATGGAGATGGATTGATAGGGGTGTCCAGGGCTCTCATTATACCAGAGTCCCACCACACTGGAGCCCTTGATAACATTTAGGATGGGTCTGGACTGGGAGGAGATGTTTCCTGATAGACAGAGGGGCCTCTTGATCCACTTTGAATTTTATCCCTAAAAGGAAGAACTGTCAAGAAATTCTATCACTATTCAGCAGGTAAGTGGAAAAATGGAGTGAATGTGTTTTATTCAACCACGATTAGTACATGTGGTGGTTAGGTTTGAAATGCATGAATTTCTATTAGTTCCTAATTGTAATGATAATTTACTGGGAATGCATTTTCTGTCTACATTGGTAATGCAAAATAATGTTGTAAAAAGTGATATACAGAAGCTAACCCTATTGTAACTTTCTGTCAAATGCTTGAGAAGGCCTATGCTGCAGTAAATCCACAAGTGTGGGCAATCCCATGGAAATCTGGAAAATTAGATATAGAGCCTCTCCAAATTACTTTGAAGCAACCAGGACAAACCGTGTCTAAAAAGCAATACCCTCTTTTCAAGGCAGGGAAAGAAGGGGTTACAGCCTGTTACTGAGTCCCTGTTAAAGGCAGGTCTTTCGGAGCCAAGAATGTTTCCCTATAATCCTCCTGTCCTGCCAGTTAAGAAACTGCATGAATGGATACAAGAAGGAATGCAGAATGTTAAAATGTTAGGGGGGAAAAAAGCAGATTAACTGAAGCTCTGTCCTAGCCCTTCCTGACAGGGAAGAAGAGTTTGAATTATATGTGGATGTTAAACAAAATTATACTAAAAGAATTTTAGTATGGGACCCCAGGGTTACAAGGCAGCCTGTTGCCTGCTTTTCTAAGATGTTAGACCCAGTGGCCTGGAGCCTGACCTCATTGTCTGCAGAATTGTGCAACCCTGGCTTTAATGGTAACCAAAGTCTGAAAACTGATGTCAGGAGAGTGTTTTATTGTTAAAGTCTCACATCAAATTAAAGTTTTGTGAACAGAAAAAGCCTCTGAGTGGATGTCCAGTGCTTGGTTATTACAATCTAAAACTTACTTAATAGAACAGAAAGATCTAGGATTGAGAAGTGGGGAAGAGTTTAACCCAGCCTCTTTTTTGAACAGTACTAGAGAGGGGGGCTGTGAAGAAACCCATGACTGCATTCAAGTGATAGGTCTCCAGACCCAGGCTAGGGAAAAATTTATGAGACATTCCCTGGCCTAAGACAGAATATATGTTCATTAATGAGCCTTCATTAGTAGTAGAAGGGAAGTGAATTACAGGAGATGCTATTATTAAAGGAATTAGAAGAAGGGAGGATGTTGCCATCCACATAGTCAGCTCAGACAGTGGATCTGTGTGTGCTTCTAAGAGCCTGTGAATTAGCATTCTTATTGATTCTTAGCATGCATGTGGAATGGTATATATGTTTAGAAATTGTGGGAGGAAAGAGGTTTATTAACCCACAGGGGAAAAACACTAGTTCATGAGAGCTTAACTACTCCTCTCTTGGAGGTGGTGGATTTACCTAAAAGGATGGCAATGATGAACATTAGGGTACTTGAAGGAGGCAATAGGTAATCAACTGGCAGATGAAGAAACTCAGAAAGGAACACTTTTGCCAGAACTCTCAAAGACCCTCCCTTTGCTCCCAGTGACTCAATCACTGCCAGAGAAACTGTCTTTTCCACTCGGGGAGCTGCAGATATTTAAAAATAGTGGGAAAAAAGAGAAAAAAGGGGATAAATGGTTTTCAAGGGATGGAAAAGAAGGAGACCAGAAACTTTGGCCATACAAGTGTTAACTCCATGAAGGGAGCCATTCGAGTTCTTGAGGATTGGCAGAAGCCTTCCTCAAGACTGGTATTACTGTGGATCGTTTTAGTCTGGCAAAACAAGCTGTTGAAGGTTGCTTGATTTGTGCTAAGGACAATAACAGGGTTACAAAGAAAACTGCCAGGGGTAGGAGGCCTTGGGCTGTATATCCTCTCCAAAGATGGCAAGTGAATTTTACTGAGATGCCCCAAGTGGGAAGGCTTAAATATCTTCTGGTAATAGTATGTCAGGTAACAAGATGGCCAGAAGCATTTCCAACTGCTTCAGCAACTACAGCATCAATTATTAAGATATTTTTGGAACAAATGATTCCAAGTTACAGGATTGTGGAAGCAATATACTCAGATGGAGGAACTAATTTTACAGGAAAGATCCTTCAAGGGACTATGGCTAGGAAAGCAATGGACCGTCCATACCTCCTGGTACCACCAGGGCTTGTATCGGGTAGTGTCCTGGGGTGACGTTATGATGCTTGTATCCCCATTCGTGTGTGCTGTTTATGCTGGATATTACGTTCTGTGCCTTTAAGACTGGCCCTGAAGAGCAAATGTTTTGTTTTGGTTTTGCTATCAGCCTCTCCCCCATGGCTGGTGGGACACAGAGATGGGCAGTACATAGTGCTGCTTTCTGTTTTTGATTTTTTTGCTCTTGCTTTTCGCTTTTGCTCTTGCTCTTGCTTCTACTTTGCTTCTGCTTGTTCTTGCTTCTGCTCATTAGCTAGTTTAGCTAAACAGTCCAAATTTCTTCCTGGACTGTTTCTCCTTTCCTTTTTTGGACCTACTCAGATCTGCCCTGGACTGGGACCTGGAAACACCTGTGGCCTGCAGCATCTGCCCCAGCGCCGGAGGGATTGATAACAGAGTGACCACCCCCAAGAGAGACTTTCTGCATTTGTCACGTTTTTCAGAGCAGTGAAAGAATGGTGTCATCCTGTATTGTTAATTTTGTGTGCTGGGGGGTGCTGTGCCTGTTAAATAAACAGGTTCTTTCCACTGCTCTCTGAGGAATTCTTCCCGAACTGGTGGGGGGGAGGCGCCGTGTGGGTTTGCTTTCTGGAGGGGCCCCCTTTGGAGATTCTTTCCCAGATTTGCCCTAAACTAGGACAGGTAGAAAAATAATGACGATATAAATAAAGAAATACCTTTTGAAGCTGGTAATAACAATCAAGATGTCATAGGTAGGGCTTTTGCCATTGGCTTTGGCAAGAATGAGGGCCAGACTCAGAAGACAGAATTAGTTATATTCCTTTGAATTATTGTTTAGAATTCCTTAGTCAAGTAATTCTCAACCTAGTAGGGGGTGGAGATGAGTGATGTATATTTAAAATAGTATGTGTCCAGGATACTGTCTCTTGTGAAATCCCTTCAACAGGAAGCTCAGCTGGCACAGCCCCTGCCTTTAGACTTTGCTGCTCATAACATCCAACCAGAGGATTTAGTCCTGGTTAAGCAGTGGACAGAAACACCACTGGTGGCCAAGTGGTGTGGACCTTTCCAGGTGTTATTGATGACAGAAACAGCCGTCAAGACAGCTGAACAGAAGTGGACCCATCACAATTTGGTCAAGATCTCTAAGGCCCCAGAGATTTGGACATCTCAGTTGGAAGAAAAGGATGGCAGGCTGTGACTGACCCTCCATAGGAGTGGACTGGAGCAGCAGCCAGTGCATCGACATCGGGGGATGGCACGTGTGCCTACCCACAGACTGCCTGCTGAAATAGTCTGTATGGGCATCCCTCCTTTAAAATCTTCAGTCACTTGGGGGCTACTACTTGCTGTCATTGTTTTCTTTATGTTAAGTAGTTTCTGTGCCTTCATTCACCACAGAAGACATGGTGAAAATTCACCATGGAAGAGAAGGTGAAAATTAGACTAGGTAATTAGAATACACTATTAGAATATTTTCCTTACTGATTCTACTTTTATATTATCAGCTAAGTTTAGGCCAGGAGCGGAAGGATCAATTTGCAGCCTTATGAGAAGAAGTAGCTAAGGTTTTTACCCTTAGCTATTGTTGGTTCTGTGGAGGGCCAGGAGGATCTGAAGAGTGGCCATGGGTGATTAGCCCAGTTGAACCTAAATGGTGGGACAAGTCCCTAACAGGTCCATACTGGGATGGGATTTAGGGACAAAGAAGAAAGTCCGTGGTGACTTCATTCTTCTGAAACAGGCACTTATTGCCTAAATAGGGGAGGGGGTGTCTATATAGGAAAAGCATTTGTGAATTGTCTTTACCTTTGTGTTTAAACAACTGGACTCCCAAGTGCCCTCCTTACAATTGTTTCAAACATCAAGGTAAATGCAATCAAATGCCTGTTAAGTGCATCAGTTGTAGCTGGCTGAGGTGTTCCTACCATAATTACCTAAAAGATTTTGAGGGCTGTAAAGCAGTGAGGAGGGACAAGGGTTTTTTTGACCACCTATTTTTAAGCTGCCTCTGAGAAAATTCCACAAGTAGAACACATGTTGTTTGTGATTATCAGTGGAAATGGCAACACCAGAATGGAACTTGAGCCCATTTTAGTGAATTCTGCTCCAAATCCAACCAAACAGCTTGCAGGCATTAATGTAGATGGGAACCTTGCATGGAAGCTTGAAAATGCAAATATTGTGGCTCTTAGGGTGGGACAACTATTGTTGGAGGATCTGTTGGGGCCAGGAAATTAGCTATATTTTGACCCACCAATTGATGACAAAGGATAGGAAGGCCACTTTGCTAATGGAATGAGGGCTTTGTGACCAACTTGCTTATTGCAGGTTACCTCCAAACTGTTCAAGGATGTATTATATGGGGCATATAACCACTGATTTTTTTTCTTACCACAAGTTCAAGAAAATCAGTTAGAAATCAAAATCAATGATGATTTAATTAGAGAAAAGCAATCAATTGATGCATCCCTGGCTGGAGGGAGCACCCCAAAATGGGAAAAAGATAAATGGACACCAGAAAAAATGATACTGCACTAAGGACCAGCCACTGGGAATCCTTATGAATTAATATCCGATGCCAGAGAACTCATTTATAATTTAAATGGGATAATTAGGTTACAAGCTGTCTTTGAAATAATAACCAACCAGACACTTATGGCTCTTGACCTTCTTGCCAACCAATCCACTGAAAAGAGGAATGCGATATTTCAACATTGGATTGTGTTAGATTATCCATTAGCAGAAGAAGGAGTTAGTGGAAAATTAAATTATTCAAACTACTGTTTGCAAAGAAATGGCAACAGAAAAGTAGTCAAACAAATATTGAAGAAAATAAAGTTAGCTTGTGTACCAGCCCAAAGGTGGAAAGGAATGGAAATGGTGAGTCGTGATTTTAAGAGTTAAGATTTTAGCTGAGGGTTAGAAGCAATCCATATTGAAGTTAGATACACAAACAATAAGTGATGACTATTAGATGCTTAAGCTAGAGCTAATTGTTATATTGCTTGCCATTTTGAGCTTATTTGTAGAAGGAAGTGAACTATTATAAGAACATATTGAAATCGGTAGGACAATACCCAACACCTGGATTTTCTGGCAGTCTATCGTGAAGTAGGGGACCTTAGATCGTGCCAGAGGATCACAAAAACCTGAGGAAGACTTTCCTGACTTCATCTTCAAGACCACTGACTCAATTCAAGACCACTGACCCAATTCAAGATAAGAATTGCACATGTGTGGAAGATTAATAGCCTCATTTTAATACAGAATGGTGTTGGGAGGTGTTGGGGTTATGTATATGTAAGATTTTGGGAAATAAATAGAGGGCGAAGAATTTTAAAGGCATGGTCACATCTTTTGCAGTTTACTCCTGGGCTATCCACTAGTGCCCATAAAACATACCACTTTGTACCTTTAATTAGTTAGAGAGTTTTAGTCTGGGACCTTCAGTTTTAATGATTCAATTGGCGAGCCTGGCAGGAGGAAGCTCTGCATGGCTGTGAGACCAGCTCGGGTCATGGACCCCTTCGGGGTGCCCCTCAGGATATTCCTGGAAGAGTGGGCTCTGCTCCCCAGACTGATTATCCAGAAGTAGACAAGAACCCTAACTACTAAAACTCCAGACAAAACGGTATGTTTAAAAATTGGAACAGTTTTAAAAACAGTGACCTGTAAGGCATATGCATGGTCAGGAAAGGACGTTGGTGAGTTGCAAGAGACGTGCTGCACCCAACTTGTGCCTCTGTAGTTTGCTTGCAAGCTGTTGTATTTGATCAGTTGTATTTGTCTGCCAGCAGAAAGAGCTTTGGTTACTGGCACCAGGGGTTACTGGCCGTTTGCTGTGCTATCGAAGACCCAGTTTGCTAACAATTTGGGGCTATCAGTCGTAAGGGCAAATCCTAGTCTAAGGGTGTTATGCTATTGTGAATGCATCTTGGCTGAGAGACCGATCGTGTGTTTCCCACGAGAACAGTAAGTTTGTAAGGCTACTAGTTTGTATGAATATCTGTTTGTACGTAGAGCTCAGGTGTATTTTTGAGGCAACACTGCTATCTTGTGTCCAAAGTTATAAATGCAGCACACGCTGAGTGTGAAATAGTAGAACTGGGTTGTTTGAGAGAATTGATTAGTCTGAGAGAGCTGAGACGTGAACATTTTGAAATAGATTTGGGACATACAAAGGACAAGGCCAGTTTGGCAAGGAAAAGTAGAAGCCTTTGATAAGGACTTACTTGTGATTTTAGGTACAGAGATTGTGTTTGCAGATGTTGATTGCTAGAATTATAGGGGTAGGTTTGGTTTGAGAACTCAATTTGACTAGACAGATGGAGGGAACTCCTTTGCCCCAGTGGTCTGGGCCTGATTTGTGGGAGTTTGTGAATTCAGTAAACTAGTGGATAGAGAATTTAGAAAGTCAAGAAGGAGTGAATGGAATAGTATGTGTGGGAATTGTCCTGTAGCTTTTGGTGCCTCTAGGAGTTGGCATTGTGCGTGAGTGTTATTGAAGTGTAAGATTTGTGCAGGACGTCATTATTGTTCTTCTGCTAACTGGTACAGAGAGTGTGCCTAGTGTCAACAGTTCCCTGATGGAGCTGATTTAGAGCCAAAGATTTTAAAGCTGGCATGTGGAAAGTCACACTTAGTACCTGAGCTGTGGGCTGTGCAAGAAGGAGACTGGGAAAGGACTGTATGGATCTGTGAAGCTAGGTTTGGGTGGAAGTAAGACAAGAAGCAAAGGAAGAGGTAATAAGGATTAGAGTGCTGGTTTTGTTAAAGAGAAGTGATGGGAAGCACCCAGAGTAAAGAGATCTCTAAAATTACTCCTTTAGGATGTATTTTAGCATACTGGAAGGAACTAGTAGAGTATGGTGGCATAGAGAATAAAAAGACCCTCGTGGAGCTTTCCACTCAGTGGTGGCCACTTTACAAGCTTGGGGAAGGGGGCCAAGTGGCCCCCAGTTGGAACTTTACACTATGAGACTTTGTTACAGCTTATGTTGTTCTTGAGAGGGGAGCAGAAATGGGAAGAGGTGACGTATGCTGACATGCTCTTCTCCCTCCAGAACCACCCTGAGCTGCAGAGAGAATTGTGGAATTAGGCCCCCCTCTGACCCCTTGATATTGGCCCTGGAAAAAAACAATAAGGCTAGTAGAGGGAGGCTGAAACATTTTTGTAGTACATGCTCTATAAATCAACACTGTACACACCTGTACCCAGCTGACTCACTGGAGCAAGTTGTTTGAACTACCCCCTAGAAGGCAAGAGGGGCTGGGAGGGGCAGAAATTTCAAGATGGTTAATAATCACATCTTCAGCTCCAGCTCTTGTTCCACTTCATGATGATATCTCTGTCCAAACTCCTGCTCCAGCTCTTGTTCCACCTCCTGACATCTCTATCCAAACTCCAGCTCATATTCCATCCCCCTCTCCAATTAAAGCTATTACTATTTCAACTCCAGCTCCAGTTTTAAAAAGAGCTATTCCTATTTCAACTCCAGTTCCAGTTATAAACACAGGTGAATCAACTCCAGTTGCTATCACAAGTTCAACTCCAGCTTCTACTCTATCTCCCACTCCAACTACTCCACTTACCCCTAAATCTTTCCAACAGCCCAGCAGAGACAGCGAGGAAGAGACGACCCCTCCAAAGGGTCCTACAGGATCTTGGACTCAGATGCAAATTAAGGAAATTATACAAGCACCTTTGAGGGAGCCAGTAAGTCCTGAAGGGAAAACAATGTTAGTTAAAATTTCCTTTTCTGCAACAGATTTAGAGGCTTAGGAAAAGACTGCTAAACATTATGGAAGTGATCCAATAGGTGTTGCAAAGAAATTAATGTTTGTGATTAAGCAGCTCTGACCCGACTGGACAGATCTCCAGCTATTGTTGGGTACCTTAACTGAGACAGAAAAACAACTGGTTTTAAAGGCAGCTAGAGATTTAGCAGAAGATGACTGTAGAATAACACAGTACAGATTGCGAGATGTCTTTCCTCTTCAGGATCCATACTCAGATCCTAACGATGGTAATGATAAGGAAAACCTAGAAGTCTATCAAGATTATATAGTGCAGGTGTTGGAAAGGGCAATTCCTAAAGCAATAAATTGGTCGGTTTTATATTCAATTAAGTAAGGTCTCTCTGTCACACCTGAATTTCTAGAACATCTGAGGGATGCAATGTCTTGTTATGCAACCTTAGATCCTGAATCTGAGGAAGGAATGCAACATCTAGTGAGCTTATTTTTAGGACTTTCTACAGGGGACATTAGACACAAACTTAGAAGATAACGGGTTCTCACAGTATGAGATTTAGAAACATTGTTAGACAGGGCATGGAGAGTTTTTATCAACCGGGAAGAAGAGTGCAAAGAAGGGATGAGAAAAGTAAGAAGAAAAAGGGAACTGTGGATAAGGACTACTAAGGCAGGGACCAAGAAGAGATCAATGTGCATTTTGCAAGAAATTTGGACATCGGAACAGCCAGTGCCCAGAATGAAAAAAAGGTGATGATCAAAAAGAGGAGATCGAAAAGAGGAGGCAGTGGTTGCTCATATTAAGGAAGAATGAGGTGGACTGGAGGATCTTACCCTAGGAGACCCTCCGGTTATAATGAAACCAGGGAACAAAGAAAAGTAAATTAAATTTTTGATAGACAAAAGGACAAACCAATAATAAATGATTATGTTATGGTAAAAGGGGCACCTGGCCAGTCTGAAAGAGTCTATTTTTGTAGGCTATTAAAATATAAACTAGGAAAACAATGGGGAATACACAAGTTTTTATATATGCCCAATGTTCCATCAGCACTTTTGGGTAGAGATTTATTGGAACAATTGGAGGCAAAAATAACATTTAAAAATTGAGAGATTACTTTGGAGGTTAAGGACCAACAATATGTGGAATTGTTAAGCCTGATACTAATAACCAATAAGGCTAAAGCTGAAAGTGAAAATGAACTTCATAGGAAAATAGTGAACCAGGTATTTCCTGGGGTGTGGGCTTCTAACATACCAGGGAGAGCAAAGAATGCACCTCAGTGCAAGTTAAACTTAAAGGAGGAAAACAGCCAATAAGAGTTAGACATTATCCCTTAAAAAAAGGAAGACAGAGAAGAAATTAGCCCAGTAATTGAAAATTTTATACAGACAGGGCCATTGAAAAAGTGTCAGTCTGAGTTTAATACTTTTATTTCACCTATTAAAAAGCCTGATGGATCATACCAAATAGTACAAGATTTAAGAGCTGTTAATAAGAAAACTGAGTTAATGATATTAGCTATATTAATAAGATAACCCAGTAGTTGCCAACCCCTACACTTTGTTAACCCATTTAACATCTGAACTAACATGGTTTACTGTTTTAGATTTGAAAGATACTTTCTTTTGCCTTCCTCTCCATGAGGCCAGCCAGAAAATTTTTGCAATTGAATGGGAGAATCCCAAAACTGGGCGCAAAACTCAGCTCACATGGTAGGTCCTGCCTCAAGGTTTTAAGAACTCTCCCACAATATTTGGAGAACAACTAGTAAAAGATGTGGAATCCTGGGAAGCTCCATCAGAAGAAGGACCGATGTTACAGTACATGGAAGACCTCCTGATAGCTATCAAAACTCAAGAGGCAAATGTAGAGTGGACAGTAAGCCTCTTAAATTTTTAGGGTCTACAGGGGTATCGAATATCCCAGAAAAAAGCCCAGATGGTGAGGCAAACATTTATTTGGATTATGATGTCAGTGCTAGACAAAGAACCCTAGGATGGGATTGTAAGGAAGTAATATGCCAGACTCCAAAACCCTAGCCAGTGAAAGAACTGAGAACCTTATTGGGCATGATGGGGTGGTGTAGACTGGGGATTTATAATTATGGGCTGTTAGCCAAACCCCTATATGCCTTGATTACAGAAGGAAACAGAGATCTTCAATAGACAAAAGAAGTAACATGAGCCTTCAACCAACTAAAGAAGGCCCTCATGTCAGCTCCAGCCCTGGGACTTCCAGACGTGAGTAAGCCACTCTTCTTGTTCTCATGAAAAGCAGGGGATTGCTTTGGGAATACTGGGCTCGTATTGCAGGGCAGTTGCCTACCTCTCCAAGCAGCTGGATGCGGCAGCCAAAGGATAGCCTAGGTGTCTCTGCGCAGTGGCTGCAGTGGTGCTGAGCATTCAAGAAGCACGAAAATTCACCCTGGGCCAGAAGATGACTGTGCTAGTGTCCCACCCTATATCTGCAGTCTTGGAGGTAAAAGACAGACACTGGCTTTCTCCACAAAGATTCTTGAAAAACCAGGCCATAATGGTAGAAGAAGATGATGTAGAAATTGTGGTAACTAATATTGTCAACTCAACTTCCTTCCTCATATTACCTCAGTGCTAATATGGAACAACTATTTCATGATTGCCTGTAGACTATTGGAACTACTTACTCCAATCACCCAGATTTGAAGGACACTCCTCTCAAAGACCCTGAGACCTGTTTCAGTGACGGAAGCAGTTATGTCATCAGCAGAAAAAGGCATGCTGCGTATGCAGTTACCACAAGCCAAGAAGTAATAGTCTGGAGCATTACCAATTAACACCTTGGCTCAGAAAGCTGAAATAATTGCCTTAACCCAGGCTTTTGAGCTGGCAAGAGGGAAGAAAATCAATATTTACACAGATTCAAGGTATGCATTTGGGGTAGTCCATGCACATGGAGCCATCTGGAAGGAGAGAGGACTGTTGAACTCACAAGGAAAAAACATTAAACATCACAAGAGATAGTAAAATTGTTAGAAACAGTCCACCTACCTGAAAAGGTAGCCATTATGCATATCAAGGCACACCAAAAAGTGAGCTCTGAATTGGAGGAAGGAAATGAGCTAGCAGACCGAAAGGCAAAGTAATTGAAACACTTGAAGCAGCCTTAATTCCAGAT
>VZTB01001059.1:11308-22674 GCA_013397245.1 Thryothorus ludovicianus
GAGAGAGAGAGAGTTCCCAAGGAAGAAATACTAAAATAGATAGTAACACTTGCTGAAATAACAACAGAGGAATCCCTTCTGTCTCAAGATCCACCACTTAAGCTTAGTCATTCCAGCAGTTCCTTTAGCTTTAAGAGTCTCAGTGTCAGTTAACAGGTCTAAATATTTTTTGGGTAAGCTGCTGTGTAACTGAGCAATAGAGACAAATGAAATCAGCAGCACTGAAAAAATCATATCAATCAATAAATGGCACAAAAAAGGCCATGCCACCATCCATGTGCAAAACCATAGTTTTCTTTTAACTGCTGTTTAGATCAACAATTACTAATAACCCTAATCTAATTGCTTAAACCACAAAAAAAAAAGCATGAAAATTATTATCTTTGTTTAGGATTACCTCCTAATTTCTTCCCTGTTGCAGGATTAGAATAAAGTTAAAGTAACAATGGAGCTGCAGGATGGCCTAGTGCTCCACGAGAGCAGCATCAGTTCTCCTGGGCTCTGGGGAAGATTTCCTTCGCTCACTTCTCTCATACCTCACACACAGGAAAAAAAAAATCACTTTTAAAATAGACTTCTATATAAAAAGGTACCAGTTCTCATAAGTGCCTCTGTCAACAGAAGGTTGCTGGTGACACTTTCATGTTCTCTGACTGAAAAATGCCTTCATCTATGATTCACAGATTATTAATTTCTATTTTCCTTATTGTAACTGTACTTTCATACACATAACAAAAATGAACAAAAATTGTCGCAGCTTCTTTTTCATAATAAAAACAGTGCACATCAGAATTCCTCAGGGAATACATACATGTGAAAACAAGAAAGCCCCCTCAGGCACGTGCCTCTAATAAAAATGTACTAGCTGGCTCTTGGTGTCCATAGGAAATGCTCCTGCCCCTTTAACACCACTTAGTCACATTTTATGCAGAATTTCAGCCTGGTTTCTGCTGGGGCATTCTCCAGTTTCACATGCAAATGCTGTTCATGCTGCAGAGCACAGCTTTTGTACAGCTGCATGGGCTGGATGTCAGGGGCACCCAGTGCTCAGGGTCAAAGACTGGCTGAGCAGTGAGTGACTGAATTCGCTCTAAAATGGCAACTCTGGTCATGTAAGTGGCATCTAAATGTGCGGTTATAAACAAGTTGTTAAAGGATGCAATTCCTGTTGGTTAAGTTTCTGGCAAAAGGGCAGTCAGTCAGAAGTGGCCAGTAAGACACACACAAGCCCACCTGGATGCATAAGGAGTTTTGCTTTATTTTCCTTGGTTGTGCCTGGATATGTTTTTCCTTACAAAGCTACAAAAGCACATCAACATTAATTTAATAATTTTCAGTTATAAAGTGTACAAATGGCTAACATGATGCTATATAGTGCACTTTAAAGTGCAATACTGATAGTTTGGATCTGAGTATCAAAGCAAGGAATGGTTTAAGTACATAAAGTAGGATGAGGGAAAGAAGTAGTAGCCAAGCATCAGAAAAATCAGCTGAGGAATAGTTCAGGGGACAGCTGGCTCTCCCTAACACCTCCTGTAATATTCAGCCATTCCACAGAAGCTGGTAGTACTGGTCCTGCCAAATATTTTAGCTTACTAGACCTCAAAGAAGTACTGGAGTAGACCTCTCCAAAAAGTACAGCAGGCAACATCACACGGGGTTTAAAAAATTACCCTTCCCTAAGTTTTTATCTGACAGAATCCTTCTGTTAGGAGCTGACTGGCAATGACAAAAGTTAATACTTTAGTTTTACCTAGTCTATCTTGAGGACCCAGAAAAAAACTTAATGGTGCTCAGTAAGCTGAATTTCCATTTGTGAACATCACTTAACTTGCTTCACAAGCAGCATGTTGTTGAAGACAGAAAAATAAAGAACAATTGGGAAATAACGCAGGTAGCACTCAATACTTAATTAGTCCTTCTGCACCATGTGATTATTTACAACCTTCCTATCAGGGTTGCTGAGGAGACATCTGCTGAGCCAGCTTCTGTCTTCCCACCTCCCTTCAGACTGTGAAATCCCAGGGTCCTGTCATCAACCCCACGGGCACAAAATCCCCCTGTAAGCAGCAGTGGGCAGTGTGAGGCTCTCTGACTCCTCCAGCTCCATTGCTGGCTGCTCAAGCTCACTGCTACAGCTGTGCCAGCATCTGTTATTCCAGCACTCAACAAGCACTTTTTTAAGAAGAGCATGCGATCGTCTTGCTTGCAGGAAAATTTTTAAACAGACTTATCTCCTGCTTGCAGAAGCTGAAATTGGTTCTCTATCTTTTTGTTCTAGCTCATGACTCTTGCATTGAAGGCTAAATAATTACTTAGGGAAAGCATGGATAGGAAGAAAAATGAAAACAAATAGGAAGAAGACCCTCTCCTTACTTCTCCCAGATTAGTTCAAGGTCTGGGACCCAGGGATTCTTGTTGTGCTTGTTTTGAAGCGTGGGTTTAATCCTGAGACCTTCATTTTAGATAAATCCCTGAGCAATACAGGGATTGTCCCTGAGCTAGTGGAAGAAATCCCTTTCAGAAGATCTATTTCTCTGTTAGCATAGAAGAAAATCAAGCCCCAAAATGTTAGTATTTGTCTTAAAAATAAAAAAATCCACCTAGATTTATGATCTTCTTTTTAAAGTTCAGTAACTTTTTATTTTCAAGATGGTATTAGCAAACAGGAAAAATTCTGCAAGAGATAATTCCATAGTAAAGACACATTCAACCATGGAAGCCCTTGGGGTAAAAGAAAACACAAAGTTCAGCAAAAGCATAAATCATTTAAAAAAAATAACAAAGACAGAGCTTTTAAATTATATTCCTGACACTTCCTGTGTCATTAATGTTGGTAATCTTCCACAAGTAAAAATAAATATTTTGAAATTACTTTTATATTACTGTAACAAGACTTTAGACGTGCATGCACAAGGAGGGATGAAGGAAACTGTTGTTTAAACCACCAATGTCTCTTGTGGGAGAAACTGAGAGGGCAGTATCTCACTGCACAAGCTGTGAAGATAACTTGCCCTTGGCAGCACTCGGAACTGCCCTTCCACTCAGGAATGCAGCACTGGCCAGCAAACAAGAGTGGGAGGTGTGCCTGGACCCCGCTGGGCTCAGGGACGTGTGCTCAGGGGTGGCCCATGGCACTGCTGGGCTGCAGCTGAGGGATGTGTACGGGCTTTTGGGAACAGCAGGCTGGAAGGCAAGGAGAGGGAGCTGGCCTTTGTGCAAGAGAGCAGCTGGACTCTGCCTGGGAACGGAGCATCAGCTGGCTGAGAGCTCGCAGGTCAGGGTCAGTGGGCAGACCAACAGGGGGGATGTGGTACTGTGGAAGTCTGCTGTAGACCTCCTGACCAGGAAGAAGAAGCTGAGGCCTTCTTCAAACAGCTGGAAAAATCCTCACATTCACAGGCCTTAGTCTTCATGGGACTTTATCCATGGTGATATATGCTGGAAGGGCAATGCAACAGTGCTGAAGCAATCCACAAGCTTTGATGTACATGGATGACATCTTCCACAACAAGTAATCAAGGAACTGGCACAGAAAAATCAGGTGGACCAGATACTTGCAAACAGGGCAGACCTAGCCAGGGGCATGAAATCAGAGGCAGCACTGGCTATAAAATGGTGGAGTTTGGGATTCTATGAGAAGGAAACAGGGCAAAAAGCAAGAACATGGCCCCAGATTTAATGAGAGCTGATTTACAACCTCTTCTGAAGTTTGGAAGAATCCCATGGAATGTGATCCTGGATAGAAGAGGGGCCAAACAGAGCTGGCTGATGTTCAAGGGTCACTCCCTCCAAGCATTCAAAAGGTCTGTCCTGACAAATAGAAACCCAAGGAATGTGTCAGGAGGCCTGGCTGGATGTGCTTAGAGATTTTAACTGCACCAGAATCTAAAAACAATATGTGGAACACAGGGGTGGAAGCAGGGCCAGGTGACCCAAGCAGAGTATAGGGTTGTCTGATTGTGCAGGAACGAAGCTGAGCTGAGCTGGAGGTGAATCTGTCAAAGGATGTGACGTGACAAAATGCTCCACAAGTATATAAATAACAAAAGAAAGAGAAGTGAATATGAAAACTCACTTCTAAACTGGACAGAGCAACTGGTGACAAATTACATGGATAAGGCTGAGGCACTCAACACTGTCTTTTTCTTACTCTTCATTGTGCAAATTAGGTAAACTAATCCCTCTTCTATCTGTGTTGTTTCTAACATTGCAACTCCTCTTTTTAGCTTTGTTTCCTGGGGCCTTTAACTGTTGCATGTCAATTTCGGATGAAATTCCCAAAGGAATTCTCAGAAGAGTGGAGAGATTTGAAATCCAGAAAGCTGATGGCCCATGTCACCTAGAGGCTGTTATGTAAGAGATGTTTTGTGTCCTTCTGTGAAAGGGATACTCCAAGTTAAAACCTATTAGGCAGCATTTAAATAAGTAGAATCTTGGAAAGCTAACATAAATTCAAAAAACATCTTATGTGATTTAAGAACTGTCCTTTCTTGTGCTATTTAAACTTGATTGTTAAAATTTAATTCTTTTTGCAGTAATAATACTGAATATTATTCAGCCTTCATTGACACTTCCTTTATTTTCAGAACCGAAAAATTATTCACCTTAAGACTTCTCTGCTTTTTCCAATTGTTTATCCCCTGAAACCCTCGCCTAAACTCATTAAATCAGCTTTACTTTTGTACATAAACTATAACTAACTTTTTTTTTGGTACAATATCACACCATTTGGATAAAATTGGTACATTTTCTATCCTTTTGCATGATAATCATGATAGTCATAATAACTACATACTAGTCTGCTTATTTATTGGCTATAGAAATGTACTGCTTTGCACTGTGGTTCTTTTTGCATGGAAGTAGTAAAGCCTTTTTTCAGATTTTGGAATTAAGTTTAATCATGTAAAACTTAGATCCTAATGTATTTGAAACCAGAAAAAAAATAATAAACACAGCATAAAATATAATTTTAGATTAATCAAGTCTAATTTTGTGGCCTTAATAGGTAAATGGTAATTGTGATGATTTTTAAAAGCTGAGATTTTTACTTTCTTTGAAACTGACAAGCATTTTTTCCCCTGTTAGTCTCCACACAAAAGGCAAAAAGTTCTGTGTGAATCCATGGAATAGAAAAGTCAAAAAAATTATTAAGAAGATGAAGCACAAGATTCACAATAGAAAATTTCATGATAGAAAGCAGAGAAGAACCAGAGCTACCAAACAGAAAGAACAGAAGCAGTAGCAAAATGAAGCAAGACCCATATGGCACTGCCAGCAAGGATACCAGATTTCACCAGTGATGGGTGATTGTAGCATTAAAATGACTTTTCAAATCTCTGTGTGCTAGAGAAACCAGAGGCAGAAAAACATCACTTTTACTCAGAATAATGCTGATCAGATATCAGACAAATGACAAGGTGTTCCTGGTAATGTCTTGTAGCAAGTGCTCCCGGATCTTTTGGCAGACTTAAATCTTCCTCTCTCTCTCATCCTGCTTTTATGGCAACCTCCCCTGTGGTTTGTTTAACACGGTCTTCCTTCTCATTTCTCTGTTTTTTCCCAGTCCTACCCTTTGTCCTTATTCTTCCCTATCTGCAATCATCTTTCTGATGTTGCCTGTTTCGTTTATATTCTTCCAGTCATTAATCTTTCTTTTTTTCTTCATCTTATATAGTTTTACAAAAACCTTTTCCAGATACTTCCAGCTGGTTTACCAAAACCATGTCTTTTACCTGTTCTAAACAATCTCTGCTCCCAGCTGTTACTATCATGAAATATAATTTCAGTGATAATATCTGACCCTCTTCATAAGACTCAATGTGTGGCACTCAGAGCTATGCAATAAAGATCATCTCTATTGTTTTTGTTCATTCGATTTTGTACACTCAGATACTCAAATCCTTCAGATGGGTCCTTCCTACTCTCTTTGCTGAATTTCTCATAATTAGGGCTGGGGATTACATCTGTCCCTCAAGGCCCTTTTTTGAAGCCTAGCAAATGATGACAGTCCATAGCCTGTCTTCCACTGTACAGCACTGCCTTCTCCTCTGTGGCACAGCCTGGATTCCCTCCCTCCTTCCATGGGAACTTCAAAGTAATTTATTATTTCCACAGACATCAACAGCACTTCTCACAGACAAGTATACAGAAAGGAAATGAGGGAGAAGAAAGGTCTTTAAAAGGGTGAGTGCCATAGAATGCACACACCTCATGAGCAAAATACACTTAATACAGCAGCACAATCCTGCTCTTTCTCCTCTTCCCCAGAAATCACTGGGTTTCTCTCAATCACTGCATTTGACTTGAATGAGCTCCTCTGAGTTGTCTCTAGTGTTTGCTTTGAGATTTTTTATGTAAAACTACATCCTGCAAGCATGAGAGAAAACAAGGCAGACGTCAGGGGATAGAAGCAGCTGCTTCAATCCCGTATCATCCCTAAATTAGAAAAGATGACCTACTGCAGCAAGGTCACTAGAGATAAAACAGCATGCTCCTACAGATGCAAATCTGGTGAAAGAAACTTGACTCCCTCCAAAACAGGTAAGAGAAGCAACTACTGCTCTTAGGAGCCAACTGCCTTCTGACAGGGATGAGGCAACTGATATAAATCTTCTTCCAGGTTCTAGGGAATATTTTGTACAGCATGCACACTAGCATACCTCCATCTTCTGGCTGCTGGAATAGCGTGCAGGAAGCCTGCAGCTGGGAGCAGGAGCTGGGGCTGCTCTCCCTGATTCTGGGCCTGCACAGAGGCTCTTCCTCCCAGAGCTGTGCTTGGCACACTGCTGAGGCAGAGGGTGTGACCCTGGCTAATGCAAGCTGAAATGGCACACGCTTTCCACCATTTCATTTGCACTGCCTGGACACCACATGGATAATTAGCTAATGGGTATCACACACAGAATCCAATCCCCCTGGGCCCAGGTCAGCAGACCACTAGGAATGCAAAAGTGCTGAAGCACTTTACAATATGGCATCAGCATATCACTCTTTCTGGCAGCTCTATTTTCTTCCTCATGTTCTGCTTAGCACTTCAGGTTTTGAACCTGCTTGCTTCCTTCAGATTTCTAGGTGGGTTTATGATGGCATCTCAGCTCCTCAGAGCTGTGCTATCAATGCAAACAGTGACATTTTGAGTACAGAGTATATGCAACATTGTGACTAAAGCATGGACTGCACCCTAATTTCCAGAGCTGTACCACGGGAGAGAGCATTTCACAGGATTAGAGTATGGAATAACCTTTCCAAGCCAGGAAAGGGAAGGGAAGGGAAGGGAAGGGAAGGGAAGGGAAGGGAAGGAAAGGTACAGGCTGCTGGGAAGCTTCATGCACTCGGCTTGCAGACCTATTCTCTGACAGTTGTAGGATCACAGCACAGCTGCAGCTCTCACATTTGGAAAAGCAATACAGATACTAGGTGGTAACTTGTTTATGTACTATCAATTTTTCTGGCCTCCAAATCTTTGATTCTTATCAATTTAGAAATTTCTTCTTTGTATTTGAAATTAAAAACCCACACAGATCTGTAAATGTTATTTAAATATTTGCATTTACTGGACCTATTTTAAAAGAAAGGCTTTGACATTTTTGTTTGCATCTTCAAGTTCTTCAGTGTGATGTCTTCTATCAGGTTCTCCTGGAATCAGTAGATCAAACTGAGAGATTATGAGACTACAAAGTCCACTCCCTGCTGCCAGCTGTATTTCAAGTTTTGATTCCTGTGCATTCTTTTGGCATTGAATTAGAAATAACTTCTACCTGTCATTCAATCTAAAAAAAAAACCTTTCTTCCCTGATATTGGTCTATGAAGTACCAAAACAGCATTTGAAAAATCCACTGCCTCATACAGTTTCATTTATCCCTGAACACTGATACATAAATATGTAGAAGAAAAATCTTCCCGTTTCCAAACCTTCACTTGAGTGACCTCATATTTTCTATAACTGAGCATTACTTTTGACCTTTGCTATTTTGTACTTGGCAGCAAAATAAAATCAATGCCTTTTTTGCTAAAGTCATCTCAACATCTTGTTTTGTGGGAGAGGTTATTAGGGCACATTACTTTGCTTTCCCTGAAAATGCTGAATAAAGCTCTCTTTCCAGTGGGTTTAGGTGCCTAAAAGTTGTAGTTGGATTTGAAAACCCCAGTGAGTATTTTAGTGGTTTAGAAGTGTAACTTCCATTGAATTAAGTCCAAATTAGGCTTGTAATTAATCATCTTGAGAATTCCAATAAAGGCACTCTTAAGCACTTTTAAGAAACAGCTTAACAGATTATTATCATCAGGCTTTTTCATTTATTTTAAGAGTTATTAAGTTAATGTGACAGCCTCTAACTCTTTAGGATGTTTTTTAAAAATCACAGCATTGCTTAAGAACTGCTAAACAGAAGCAAAGAACCTGTTGGGTCTATTAAGGCAAAATCAGCACCCTGAATTTGATACTCTTGCCTAAAACTAGAAGTCCGACTAGAATCATAAGACTGCAAACACTTTTCTTTCAAAACAGTACTGGGTTTGGAGTTACCACACACTTTTACACAGTTTAAAATGTTGATAGAGGTTCAAATTCAACCCCCCTCTTTTACCAACACAGCCTGACAGAGGAACAGGATACATGCTTGCCCTCTGAGTAGCACACCTGAGCATGTTTCTGAGACAGTGTTATTCTCAGTTATCCTGAGTTTCTCTGGTAGTGCCATCTTTATTAAAAAAACCTGTCCCTTCCCAGGTTTCCAGTTCTAAGGTTCCTGAGGTGCAGCATTCATTTTGGTGCATTAGTCCAAATTAACAAACAGAACTTTGATTTTAGGTTGAATATTTCCCTGGGCAGATTGGTTAAGGTCTATAGCCATGAAAAGGAAATGACCTGCATTCTCACTAGCTGGGCTGGAAATAGTGCAATCACGTGTTTGGAGCACAGTTTAGTTAGAGAACTATAATTAATTAACTAAGAGGTTTGGAATAAGATTCACCAACTTTAATGATATTATGCAATCCTTATGAGAAATTAGCGTAAAACTATTGTAGACTATTGCAACAGCAGCATAGGCAGATCCTTTCTTGTGAAGAAACAATTGTAATTTTTTATAAATATTCCCTTGCAATACAGTCTGTGGCAGGAAAAACAAATAGTGCACAAAGCAGAATAAAAAGAATAACACTACTGACAACAATTAGAAAATAAATTGCACTGATAAATAAGAAAAAGTAGATTCTAGATCTTAGGCTATAAAGGATTAGTCATCAAACCAGACTGCAAGAGGATGTCTGGACTTGATATAAATTTAAATTAGCATCTGGATTCATAAACATCCTGAGGAGACAAAAACAATGCTTTTAGTAGTATAAAGACCAGGTCAATCTCCAAATAGAGAGAAGAGATACATAGGGAAAGAAAGCAATAATATGGATCACCTCCCCAAGCTAATCTTCGTAATTTTGGCAGAGTTTCTTTACAACATCTGTAGAAGATGCCATAAAGAAGATTCTTTTTAAGGTCTGATTTTAGTGTTGACTACACATACACAAAAAAAAATGGCAAAACCCAATTATGACCACCATTTTGAAAGCAAATAAGACATTTTTCAGATGGAAACCCCCCCACCTGAGTGCAGGCTCCCAGGTGAGCAGATTTGCATTGCCAGGAGCAGCAAGAGCAGGGGCAGCCAGAGCTGGACAAGGTGGCAGGCAGGGCAGCGACCTCACCAAGGGCACACTCTCACAGTGCCCAAACAAACAGACAGAGCAGGGCCAGTGATAGCAAAACAGGGTCAACCAAGAGTCCAGGTTTCTGGACAAGTCTGTACAGATGAGTAGGTCGGAGGTGAAGCTGGGAAGTCACTGGGTCAGGATCAGCAAGGGTCGTACCAGGCACATTCATGGTGCCCCTCTGGCAACGGCCCAAGTTTGAACACAGCTCCCCAGTGAAAGGGAAGAGGTGGCCAAGGAGGCTCCTCACAGCTCCATCACACTGCTTTCTCCAGGGCAGCCCCATCCCAGGCTACCTGAGACATGGGAACCAGTGCTGGGCTTGTGCACAGGCAGCTGAGCCCCCAGGGAGCAGGGAAGTGGAGGGCTCCATCTGCTCCCCCAGCACCTCTTCCATAAAGCCAGGGCGATACAGGCATCCCAGTGGCAGGAAACATTTAACCACCAAGTGCATATTGAGAGGTATTAGGAGCCCATTTTGATGTCTAGAACAAGGACACAGCTCTGCTTCTGGTTTTTTGGTTTTGTGTGCTTTTTTGGTTGGTTTTTTGTTTGTTTAGGGTTTTTTTTTTGTTGTTGGTGGTGGTAGTTTGTTTTTGTTTGTTGTGATGTTTTTTGTTGTTTTTTTGGTTTTTTTTTTGTGGTAGGAATAGAAAAGAATAAGAAATTGAAGTTTTAGAGTCCCAGAGCAGAAGATGAACTTTCCTGGCAGGTCCCTTTTGTCTGTAGGTACAGGAGGTAACAGCGTGTCTACATGATGTAACTACGCCATCACTTACTGAGTTTGCGTTTTGTCAACATGTTCTTTTCTGAATAACAGATGGAACTGGCTTGTAGCAGTGACTGGCACAAGCTTATCAGGAGACTGCAGGGTAGCACGTGCAAACAGAACTCTTGATTTCTCAGTAGTATTTCTCAATCCTCACACCACAGATAGTTATGTGACAAATCTGTGATGATTTTCCATGACAATGGCACAACAAAGAGTTACAAGTTCAAAACAGATGGAACAAACAGGGCAGGAGTTAACTCTTTCAACGATGCCTTTCCCATTTTCCTTAGCAGTATTTTACCTGCCCCTAAGATGGTGGTTTAACACCCTGGAGTGGTGTTTGGTGAGCAAGGTGGTGTCTTCTGCTGGCTTCAGTAATCACATCTCACAGAACCTGACAGCTGCTAAGGGAAGCCATTTCTTTGACTTCTTTACAACCCAATTATCCAGGCTACAAAATTTGTGTTTGATTTTCGTCAAGCAGCTTCCCATGTGCAACAGAGGTTTGTGCTCCCAGTTCTCTGGGAGCGTGCATCAATGGATTAAGTGGAAATAAATCATCGCACGGCCTAAAGGCAAGCGAGGCTGGCAGGAGGAACCCACACAATGTCAATTTGTCAGACAGCAGTAACCCCGTGAGGTGCGGCTTGGCACACGGAGAATTTAACGAGCTGGGACAAAAATGTTACGGGAAGATCCAGGGCAGGGCAGGGCAGGACATCCATCACATCCTCCGTGAAGCAATCCTGCTGGCAGAGTCCCGTGCGAGCCCTGGTGCAAAGGCACGCCGGGGTCAGGGCACATCGGGGGCTGGATGAAGGGAGCCGGGACGAACCGGGGCCGGGCCGGGCCGGGGTCAGGGCACATCGGGGGAGCCGGGAC